>JAVDPK010000327.1:706230-736193 GCA_034780415.1 Cichlasoma orientale | reverse complement strand
ACACACACACACACACACACACACACACACACACACACACACACACACACACACACACACACACACACACACTTGTTCATGTTTGCATTATGAACGGTGGTCCAGTCGGCCTGGCATGTGAGAGAGGCTGCTCTTCGTTGCAGGCCGTTCCATATTCCAAACAAACCGAGCTCCCTGTTGGCCTCCACATTTGGAGTGTTTGTTTCAATGGTCCTGTGATGTCCAGTGTCCATGAGGGTCCAAGTTATAAAGCAAATGCAGATTTAATTTCTGTCATTAATTTTAAAGAAAGTTTAAGCCATTCAGAACATATAATATACACTCACCAGACACCAGTACACCTCGCAGGTACCAGGTTGGATCCCATTTTTCCTTCTCAGCTGCCTTAATTCTCCGGGGCATAGATTCAGCACGGTGTTACAAACGTTCCTCAGAGATTTTGGTTCATTTCGACACGATTACTTCACACAGGTTCTGCAAGTTTGTTGGCTGCACATCCACGATTTGAATCTCTCGTTCAAACACATCCCAGCGGTGCTCTATTGGACTGAGATCTGGTGACTGTGGCAGAGTTCAGTGAACTCACTGCCGTGTTCAAGAAATCTGTTTGAAATGATCTGAGCTTTAGGACATGGCATGTGGTCATAAAGGCATGGGCATGGTCAGCAACAATGCTCAGGTAGGCTGTGCTCAAATGGTACCATGGAGCCCAAAGCGTGCCGAGAAATGATCCCTCACACACCAGCATATCCAGCCTAAACCATTAAATCAAGGCAGAATGGATCCAAATTCTGACCCTACCGTCCAAATGTAGCAGCAGAACCAAACCAGGCAGCGTGTCTCCAATCTTCTATTGTCCAATTTTACTGAGCCTGTGTGAATTGTAGCTTCAGGCAGTTTCAGGCACTCGGTGTGGTCTTCTGCTGCTGCATCTATTTGAAGGTTTGATGCGTTATGGTTGTAACCAGTAGTTATTTGAGTTATTGTTGCTCAAAGCAGTGTGGCCATTCTCCTCTGACCTCTGACATCAACTGAGCCTTTTCACCCAGAGAACTGCTGCTCACTAGATTGTTTTATCTTTTTTTATTTCATTTTTTTTTTGGACCATCCCCTGTAAACCTGAGAGACCAGCCTGTAAACTTTCAATTCAGTCATATTTATGTAAATGTTTAAATATTTAAATACCACTTATTTGTGTGTCTTCAGAAACTCCAGTGACTAATGTTAGTTTGAGGCGATTAGTCTAGACAAGAGCAAACATTGCTGCCGTGTTGGCATGTTTGAAAAAAATCCATGTTTACATGGATAAGTGACACTATGGAGAAATGGACCAATGAGGAGGTTCAGGCTTCACAAAGCAATTTGAACTGATCAAAGGCCCATTTTTGCTCACATTTCCTCTTAATTTGCCACCTTTGCTGCTTACATGAGTGAAGTGCTTCAGAGAGACAGTGAAGAAACTGAAAGTTGAGGAAAAGCCGTTCTCTCTCTCGTCCTGTCGTCCTTCCTGTTGGTGATTTATGTAGCTGTTGCTGTTCCTCTTCCCCACGCTGTTACGTTCATCTCATTCAAACTTTTACATGACTGCTGTCTCCCAATAATTTACCTGCATGTGTTTTCTGAGCCTCTAGTCATCGGAGTCAGTGTGTGTTCTGTCACTCTCCCTTTTCAGTCCGTCTGCCATGCAAACCTCCTCCTCCCCCTCTCCACGTCAGTCAGGTTGTGCAGACACCAGTGTCTAGCCCACAGTGGGTGCAATCACTGCCTCCTAACCAAGCATCCAGCTTGGATCGTGACATCCTCCTTTTTGTTATGTATGTAGTTGTTTCTGTGCCAACCTCCAGCTCCACCTTAGCATCCCTGCTGCCAGTAGAATCAGAAATTCCTAAGAAGATGTGTAGTTCATGGAGGAGCCTACCAGTGGATAGTTAGCGTCAGGGAGCCCCTAAACCTGCTGGATTTGAAGGCACCAGCAGCCATGTGAAGACTCTTTATATTACAAAGTTAGAACCTTTCAACATTATAGATTAAAAACTCAATGATCCACTACATGCAAGCAGTTGGCGATAGTGGGGAGGAAGAGCACATTTTCAATAGGAAGACATCTACATTAGGGAGCATGGCCACCTGCAGCAACTGGCCACAGGACAAAGCACACACAGGGGGAGAGAGAAGGCACGCAGGGTGAAATGACATGGCTTACTGGCATATAAATGCATGGGGAGGGAAAGAGAGGAGAGTAGAGGAGAGATGCTCAGTGCATCATGGGAGGTCTCTCAGCAGGATGTCTAAGGGATGGTTAAGAGTCATTTGATCCAGCCTTAAGCTTTCTCAAAAAGGAAAGTTTAAAGCCTGATCTTAAACGTAGAGAGGGTGTCTATCTCCTGAACCCTAACTGAGAGAGGAGCCTGACATAATGTATGTTAACTGAAGTGAGTGAATACACTGAAAAGAATGAACAAATAAACGTGGTTTTATTTGCAGGGAGGATTCGCACGCATAGATTGAACCCATGTGTTTTAGTTTTGGATTCCCCTTAACAACCACTGCCCAGCTGAGCAGAACAATAGCTGTTACCGGGAATCTTTTACATTCCCAGTAAAGCTGCAGCTGCTGTGGACGGCTGCTTGGTAGCTGTGAGAAATAAAGTGAAAATGAAGCTGCAAGTAAACCCGCATACAGAGAGGATATATTAAATTCATATTACTCGTGCAGTGGAGGCCATTGTCAGAGTGAGTGTTGGAGGTTCATCACGTAACATCTTCACCTACAGCACAGATGACAAGTCAATAAATACAATACGAGGTACTGAGACAGAACAATTAAAGACACAAACTGTTTTCAAACGTAGAAAATAAAATGTGTTCACCTTTCGAGCAGCCTTCATTTCACTTTCAACATAAAGGGTAGACTATGACAATATTTTTTTATTAATTATTTAATGTATTTATTTTTATTAGAAAGCCTGATTCCTCTGTGGCATAGATTCACGTAGGTGCTGGAGACGTTCCTCAGAGATGTTGCTCTGCATTGAGATGATACCATCACACAGTTGCTGCAGGTTTGTTGGCTGCACATCCATGATGTGAATCACCTGTTCAAACAAAGGTGCTCTATTGGATTGAGATCAGGTGACTGCGGAGGGCATTTGAGCACAGTGAACGCTCAAGAAAGTTCAAGAAAGCCGTCTGAAACGATTCGATCCTGCTGGGTGCAGCTATCAGAAAATGGGTACGGTGTGGTCATAAAGGCGTGGGCGTGGTCAGCAACAACGCTCAGGTAGGCTGTAGCTTACAGATGATGCTCAGTTGGTACTAAGGAGCCCAAAGTGTGCCAAGAAATGATCTCCCGTACAATCACACACTTTTTTCTTATTATTTCCTGTGTTTGTAACAAACCATTTGCTTAAAATGCAACACATTTATAATACATTAATGCTTACATAGTAGATGGAGAAAACCTCTCTGTGGTGTGGCTGTGATTGCTTTGATTGTTCATCGTGATTCCGGTAAATCCTCCTGTGATGTTGCCCTTGTTTTATCAGAGATCATTTTATGTTTATCAGTCACCATCAGGCTTATCAGGAGCAAGGGAGGAGCAGCAGGGAGGAGAGAGGAAAGACAGAGAGGTGTTGTCGATGGGCCTTCCACACACACACACACACACCCCCACCCCACCCCACCCCACCCCCACAGACGCCTTCTGACCCTCTTCTCCCTCTCACTCTGCATCCGTTTCTTTTTTCTTTATTGAAAGCATTTCACTCTTTCTGAAAATTTGTCTCCACCTTCCTCCATTTCAGCACACCTCACTCTTTGTCTCTCTGTGGCTGCAACAGCTGAAGCTATAATAACATTTCATCCATCCATCAAGCACGGCCAGCTGTGATCAATAAGCACTTTAAGTCCACTCTGCAGCACCGCACTAAACTTAAAATGTCTCCCCTCTGTCTCTGTTAGTACTTATCTCCCTGCTGACAAAGCTATATTAGACTGAAGGGTGGATGACTATTACAATAGATTTCACAATGCTTTTCAGCACTGTGTGTGTGTGTGTGCGCGCGCGTGCGTGCGTGCGTGTGTTCTGTAAATGAAGTACAGGAGAGCTGATCTATGGCCACTGCCCGTGTGCTGCGCTTCTTCAATTCATCCTAAAGGATCTATAGAAGTTGTAAATCTTGCATAAGCTGTAACAACAGAACTGTATCAGCAAAACACTAAATGTAGGTGTAACGCTGCGTGGCTACTTAACACAGCTGTTTCTGCTCCTTTTTCTCCTCTTATCCAATTTGAGGAAGTCAAATTAAAAACACGTGTGATTTCCGAGCACGTGCCACATTTCCAAAGTCAACTTTTTTTTTTTTCCATGGTGCCTCGTCTGGAATCGCATGTGACAGTTCCCACTTCAGACGTAGAAAATGTTGACTCGTGGGTGAAAAGCAACAGTGAGCCAAAAAGAAAGGGGGTTTCCATGTGAGGATTTTGAAATAATATCATTGTTTTTCACATCTGAAAAGTTCATTCTGCATGAAGAAAGAGATGATTTACAAACACAAAGATCATTTTCACATGGAAAATGGGGGGATTTTCACATGCCTTCCAGTCACATGTGGATTGTCACATGTGACTTATTTTTGCAGGTATTTGCCAATACTCTGTGGTAACAGCACCATAATGCCGAGTCATGCTTTAATAAAGCCCAATGCAGTGCAACCATCAGCACAAAATCTTACTTTTTTTCCCTACAGGTCATTCAAGAAGGAGCTCATACTGCACCACCCCGTTTGGTTCTACCGTGACCCTCGGGTGGGGACTTGGTGGATGTCGAGCGATTAGCATGATAGCGTACTTTTAATACTGACATGAGCATTTTAGAGATTTTAGATGTCTTGAAATGTAGATGCTGTTAGAGTCAGTGGGTTATTGTCATTTTTAAGAGTTTTCAGTTTGCTTTAAATTGCTATTCAAAGGTTTTGATTATTAATTAGGCTGAGTTTTGATTGCTGCTTGTTTCTGGATTTATTCCAGTGTGTTATATTTGAGTTCTAGTTTAGTGTTTACGGACTTTGTTATTTGAGTTTTGTTCCTTGTGTTTTCCACGTATTTCTCTTTCAGCCTCCCCACTGTCCCTTCTTCACTGAGTTTTCCTGTCTGTGTGTTCAGTTTAGTCCTCCAAGTATTTCCTGTTTTACTTTGTCAGAGTTTCTTGTGTCAGACTTTGAGTTTGACTTCCTTTTCTGTAGTTCATATAAATGAGGTCAGCCTGTCAAAAATATCGCTTTATTGCAAAGGCTGGAATTTGGTTTATTGAAGATCTGCGCTATATGAGGAGACGTGGTGTCAGTTTTATCACTGAAAGTGGTGGACGAAGGTATTTTTGCAGGAGAATGTTAAACTGAATGTGGGTTGAGTGTCTTGCCCAGGGGCACAATGACAGCATGCACTCAGACAGGGACTCGAGCCAGCGGCCCTCCGGTTGCAGGGTGAGCACCTACCCGCTGCACCACTGCCGCCCATGTTTTCAGCATAAACTCTGTATTAGAGACCTGCATCACTCTCTGCACTTCAGGTCTGCTCATTTTTTGAGTATAATTTGTGCTTGTAGCATGCTGGTTATTATTGAAGGGAGCTGACAGTGGAATGACACTGACACGATGCCACTTTGTCAGTTTTGTTGATCATTTTCATAAATGCTCGGATGGTTCGTTGTTGTGAATTGTGGGATGGCATTTTTCACCTTTCCTTTTGTAAAGGATGGTCCCAGTGCATCCTGTGTGAAAGGAGGTAATAAAGGAAGCACTGAAGCTCCTTTCCTAAATATTCTGAGAATTCAAACAGCTCTTATAATGGCCACCATGCAGATACTTCAGGGCTACATCACTTAGTTTAAACCTCCCAAAACAAAATGGACTATTGGCACAGGCCGTCTGTGCTTAGTCCTCCAGTTATTTCCTGTTTTACTTTGTCAGTTAGAATATCTTGAGTCTGACTTTAAATTGCCTTTTTCCCCCCCATTATTGTCTTTGCTGTGTTCACCTGTGTCCTGTTTGCCCCAGCTGCCCCCACTTGCCTAATTACCTCATGTGTATAAATAGTCCAGTCCGTCCCCTTATTTTTTATTTGTGTATTTACCTATTTTGCCTTGGCGTCTTTTAATTTCTCTGTGTGCTCCCTGCTTGTTTTTAGAGGTTTTGTGGATTCAGGGTTTTATTTTTATTTATTTATTTTTTTTTTTTTGGGGGGGGGGGTATTTGTACCTTGGACTTTGCATCAACCTGAATTAAAACTTTGTTTTGTTTTCATTAACACCTACCTGCTCTTGTGACCTTAATGGCACAAGATTAATTAATTTAATTAACTTGAACACCGAACCAGGGCCCTGCACTACGAAGCAAGTTCAACACAGCCTGGGTTATCTTTCCGTTATCTGCATTCCTTTACATTGGCGATCGGGATAAACGGTCACACAAAGCTTGTTATCAGCTACATTAACCCAGAGTTTCTCCTGCACGCTCACATGAAAGCGTTGGGTGGTGTTGGAAGCATCTAACTGATCTAAAAGGGGAATTTCACAGATGACGTGACTTTTTTCTTCCACAGAAAATGATCCCTATGAGTGCCGTCGACTCCAGAGACATTAGTGAGTGGTGATTAAAAATCTATAAAGAACATAAAAAATACCAATAAAATGCAACACTGTTGTGAAAAAGACAGGCAAATGATACTGCAAATAATAGTGCAGAAAATCGTTAATCTTGAGATTTAGTGCACAAAGCAGTAAAATGACCATTTTAACTCCAGTTAATGATTTGATGGCTGAATGCGCTCTCGGTGCTGCTGTTTATTTCTAAGGTTACGGCTGCACATTAGAGCTCTGAAACTTTAAACTGGATTCATTAAAACATTAAAGCTTCCTGTCCCACAGCCTCAAAGGAGATGTAGAAATCAGTCAGCTGATCAAAGTGAAATTAATTTGATTGATTTAACAGGTGTTCTTGGTGTGTGTTCTGTGTTCTAGTACCTGCAGTTCCAGCAGTGTGAAAGGCACTAAGTAGCAGATTAGAATATGTCAACATTTTATGATTCTCCCTGATGCTCGTCAGGGAAACACACTTTAGACTCTACTGAAAACCCTCCCGCTCTCCCGGCAGATGTCAGAGGGATCTTCCAGCAATGGTGACGCTATTTTCTGATTGGTCAGTGGAAGGTGATTTCGTACACGTTGACCTCTAACCTGGAGCCTAACCTGCTCCGGAGCAGGTTAAGTTCACAGCATAAGCTACCATGGTGATTTACCCGGGCAAGTAGTGACCCACCTTCATAAAAGCAGAGTTAACCCTGAAGTTACCTGGATAAGTCAAAATGCTGCTTCATAGTACAGACCTCTGATCAGCTGGAAGCACCGTGTGTTCACTCATTGTTTTATTTACAGCATATTTTCAGTGATTCTCGGTATAACTTTTATAGATGCAAATTCTTAAGTCACCCCCCCCCCCCCACAAAACCCACAAACTGTTTTAGATTTGTAGTTTAGAACTGCAATGCATAAATGTTGTTGTACTTGATTGTAATGTTCTGCTGGTTCTCTTTTACACTGCTGGAATAAAAGCTACCAGAACACAGAACACACTCCAAGAATACCTGTTCCATCTGCCGACACACTAAAGTGATTTCCACGTCTCCTTCATGAGACAGTGACGATGTCTAAATGTTTAGTTTAAAGTTTCAGAGCTTCATTGTGCAGCCGTCACCTTAGAAATAAACAGCAGCACTGCATTTTACTGTCATATTTTTATGTTCTTTGTAGATTTTTGTTCACCATCTTATCATAATCGTCTGATAACATCTCTGATTGGAGTAGGCGGTGCTCAGTGGGATCATTTTGTGTGGAAGAAGTGTTTTATGACCCACGAAAGTCCATTTTTCTGTGATTGTGCAGAGCCTGAAGCAGAAAGCTGTGATACATGTTATCTCCAACTGGGGTTTTCTTGAACCCGTTAAGGCAAAGAAGGCTTTCATTTGGCTATGTTGAATTTCATTTGTAGTATAGCCCTCTGGGTCCTTTATCCTGTCAACCTGACTAATACAATGACATATTTATACCACGACTGTTGTTTGATAAGTTGTTGTTTCTTGATGGGAAGGTGGAGTGCTGAACTATCAGCTATAGCACATCTGCATCCATATGAGCCCTCAGCAGTCACAAACGCCAGCTGATCGGTGCCATCATAACATACAAATAAAATACTCGGTTCTCACAAGAGGTGGAAGCACCGACTTCTTGGATTGTCTTTAAGTACAATTAGCTGCACAGCAAGCCACATTATTTGTCAGATGATGGCATGAAACATGCTCTGAAAGGCACAAATAGTCTAAACATCCAGTTCAGCCCTCAGCTCTCAGACTGACTGAGATGAAGCCTAGCAGACAGCTAGCAGCTGCAGCCACCTCTGTCAGCACCCACTTGTCAAAGCAATCACGTCTTAAATAATTCATAACTATAAGTCTTTTTAACTGGTGTGTTATGCATAAAAAAATCAATCAATCCTGTATATCTGTCATGAAGAGGAAAACTATAGAGATGAGGCCGCAAACGTGTTGTGAAGTTGGGCGTCTATGGGGATGTGCTAGCTTTTCTTTGCTTTTGCCGCTTAAAGCAACATATTCTGATTTCATTTGAACCTGATTCCAGATGAAAAGCCAAGTGATCACCAGTGTGCCAAATATTATGGCAAAAAAGATTAGTCAAAACCACAAAAGCCCCCCTCAACATGGTGCTGGAGAAAAGGTCGGAGGATAACGATGATGCATCCGCTCAGGACCACAAATTCATCTATGCCAAATATTTCACTGGATAAGTGAAAATGTGGAGCAACTAACAGTGATATACAAAAACGAAATGATCACCACAGTCAGTACAATTCTTTTGGGGCCATAAATCTTTGTGCAGTATTTAGTTCAATACATATAATTGTTACTGCGATATTGACAAATACAGTGGCCCAAAGGGTGTACAGGTGTGCCATATCGTACACAGAAAGAAAAGGAAATTGTGTTCCCCATTATTTCCCCTTTATTTACAGTCATCTTCTGGCCTTTTGAGGGGGGCCAGACCCTAAATTAAGACCTGCGGTCTCAGCTTATAGGAGAGTACTGAGTGGCTTAAATTCAATCGAATTATCATAATGTTTTCTAATTTCCTTGAGTCTGTGTTCGTGCTGTGTAGTGAAACTGCTCGGTGCGACTGTAGCTGCACAGAGCAGAGCTGATGTAATATTTATAGCCTGTTGTGTACATCTAAATGTGCATCTAAATATCATTAAGCAGGAAATAACCTGTACAGTATCCCTTGATATGGAGACTGAATATCAACAGAAGAGGGAGGAGGAAGAGGAGGGTGCAGATGCTCCTATAAATGCTTATTGTTATATCTCTGAATCTCATTCACCGCTGAATCAAAAAGCAAATCCCTTTAGGACTTTATTTCCTGCCTCTCGACTGCCCTCTCCCCTTTTCTTCCAAACTGTTTCTGTGGCTTTAATTTGGCAAAATAGTTTGAATACGCAGCGAGCGCTTCCCCATTCTCTCAGCCTCGAAGAGCTTTAAACGCTGTGGTTATGATGTGGTGTCGAGTTAAAGCCACAAAAATGCAAGAATCCTTAATCCTGAATTCATTTGCGTCACTTTTTTAAAGCTTATTTTGATCTATGTATGTCCTGTGGGGCTAGTTCCACTTTTTCCTGTCTGGCTGTGATGACTTGTTATAAGTAGACGGGTAGAGAGACATGAAATGAGGTAAACAACATGAGGTTCTTTGAGTTTGTCCGGGCAGAAAAGAAAAACATGTCAGGACTTTCGTGCCAGGGCAGGTTTTTATGAATGGACTTTTTTTCCCCCTCTCTCGCTCTCTTTTTTGTGAATGAAAAACAACTGGAAAATCCAGTATAAAAGCCCGCAGTCTGCCGGGAGGGGATTGGCTGCTAAGACTCAAGCTCTGCCCACGGTTGCTAGGAGCCAGACTACCAGCTCTCTGATTGGCTCATAGAGGGGACCGAGACTTCATTCATAAGCCAGTGTATTCACCCGGACAAAAGCAAGAAATTCGAGCTCTTGAAGAGGAAATCCACCAATCACGAGTTTCTCTGGAGCGAGCCAGAAAAGCACGTCTCCATATTATCCCCCGAATCATGTATGCAGCAGAAGTGACAGCACAGCTGGCGCTCAAGAGTCGCCACACTTCGATATGAACTTCATCGAAAAGTGAGTCAGTCAGATCGGCTTTGGTTTAGTTGCTGCCACCCGACAAAAGCGCAACATCTGTTTCCCCCTCGCAGTTTCCTAAAGAAAGTGGAGCCCGGCAATCTGGGTAGACGTGGCAAAAAAAAAAAAAAAAAAAAAAAAAAAAAGCCCAAGAAAAGAGGCTCAAACCCGCAGAACTCATATGCGCTTCTGGCGTATCTTCAACCCAGAAAACGCATCTTGTACGCGCAGAAACCAACGAAACTGCGTCCTTCTGCAAATAAAAGTAATTAAGTGGCTGCTCGTTTTTGTAAAACTTTACCTGAAAGTGTCTGTCACACACGCACAGACACGCACACAAAAAAAGGAGATTTGTAAAGAGGGCCGCAGCCCGCTGGGTAATCACTCGCCATCACTTCCCCTCGGCATTTTTTGTGAATGGAGCTCATTATGCATGCAGCCTCCACGCAGCTCCATTCACAAGCAGCGCTCCCTCCTCTCTCTGCAGGCTGCGTGGATCTCACTCAACTCAGCCTAAATGACCACAAACGGTTAACGGATGGATTATAAGATGGATGGATATTTGGACCAGCAAGTGCCTTACACTTTAGCAAATGTACGTATACGCGGAGCAACTCCTCGGTGCTCTTTCGCCTTTTTAATGTTTCTGCTACCGGGTTTTTATTTCTCTCCGCGTCGCGTCTGCACGAGTTTTGGCTGGAGCAGCTGCGTGTGCGTGCGCGCGATAGAAAACTGTTTGTCAGGCGGCTTAAAACTATGAAAAAGCTCCACAAAGTAAAGGATATAATGCGGTGCATTTAATAATGTTTGCCAGCGGGCTTTCTTATGCGAGATAGTTTGGTTGGAGAACGTGTCAATGTGTGCCAAATGGTCACCTCGCTCGGACGCAAACAGCACGTTTGTTTTTCCAAGATTGCCTCCACAACTGAGAAATCAGTTGTTTTCAGTGGAGCTTGACGCTCACCAACTGCAGTAGGCTCTCATTTATAATCCATGGCATGATTATTATTATCATTATTGTTATCATCATCATCACTTTTAGTGTGCAAAAGTGGTGGCTATTGCATCACTTCATGTCATTTTCCCTGACTAGAGTAAAACGCTGTTAACTGCTTTGACACTGATGTGCTGAAAAAAGCCCTGTTGGAGTCCATTTCTCACTTCTGCTCCCCTCTTAACCTCTATGGCTTTTGCAGAAGTCGCAAGGAAATGGGCCCCTAAATAGACTGTTGATGGCAGCGAAAAGGAAATACATGGACACAGAATTGCCCCCTCAGGAATCCGAAGGTAAAGTAAAAGAGTGGAAGTTTTGTCCTCCAGTCTCTTTACGTTGTATACATCATGGTCTATGAACCCCGGGCAATGTCAGTCTGTGTCACAGCTACTGTGTGTAGACGAATATTCACTCTTTGTTTTTCTGCCTTTCTGTTCAGACCTCTTCCAGGATTTAAGCCAGCTCCAAGAGACGTGGCTCACAGAAGGTGAGACTTGGCTGACTCTTAATGTGTAATTGCTGTGATGTGACTTTGACAGTCATAGGGGTTGATGCAGTGTGTGTGTCTGGACAGATCTGTAACCACTGAAGTCTTAAAAACACACACACACACACACACACACACACACACACACACACACACACACACACAAACGTGCAAAGCATCATTTTATTTGATCCTCCACATTAAGAATTCCAAGACAAATTCTGGGATTGCTTTAAATGTGCTTCCTGCTTTTCTGTTTGTACTTGTACTGAACTGCTTTCAAACTCTGAATGATTCTGCCTCGTAACAAAGCTGACCAGTTCGGTTTCGCT
Organism: Cichlasoma orientale; assembly: GCA_034780415.1. Lineage (NCBI taxonomy): Eukaryota > Metazoa > Chordata > Actinopteri > Cichliformes > Cichlidae > Cichlasoma > Cichlasoma orientale. Next base: position 724,121 of record JAVDPK010000327.1, on the reverse strand, counting down.
GCCATACAGAGTCTACATTTTTCTGATGCAACACACATGCTCATAAACCGCCCAGCATACTAAAAAGTGAACACAGACGGGACATTATTAGCTTTGAGCATACCCTATTTTGGCCATGTTGGCATGTAGCATGCGTGCGAGTTGGGGGCCAATGCAAACAAACAGGCTGTTTGGCTTGTGTCACTCAAAGGCGCATAGCGATGAAATGAGGCCCAGTCAGAGGTGATTGTCAGCTAGCAGACTTAATAAGTGCACTGATGACGTGAGCTGTAATGGAGTAATTATACTGTATGTCAAGAGGGGGAAAACAACACAAGCAGTGAGTCACTGTGAGTGTTTTTTGGTAGTAACCTGGAGCACAGCGGTGGCAGGACGGTGGGTCCAAATGTGCGCGAAGGCTGCAAGTAAAAATGAGAAGTGCATCATGGGGCGTGAACTTTGATGTGTAGGATCTACTGTGAGCCTGATAAATACAGTTTAAGGTCATTTTCCACTCCTGGGTGTTTCCTTACTGTTGCTGGGATGTTTTCTTATGCAGAATAAATGTGCAGACGTGGTTGAAGGTTGTTTTTATATTCATCTGCTGATCGTGCTCTTCTAAAATCTGAGTTTGAAGCTTGCACGCGCCCAAAACGAGGGGTCGTCTGACACGCAGTGAAACCAGCTGTACACATGAACTTTATATACTTTTCAGCAAAGTCAGACATGTGTTGTGTGCTTCAGTTAAACGTCTGAAATGAAGAATATTTGTGTCTATTCATATGTTTAAATTTGATTCATGTGGTGTGCTTTGAATTTTTACTTGATTATTCAGTATAGGGGCGAGGCGAGGGGGAGTGCATTTAAAAACGGGGTGATCAAAGTGCTGTACAGTTAAAATAACTTGGGTAAAAACTCAGTTTGGTCTAAAAAAACAAAAAAAATTAAATAATAAAAATGGGGTTTCTTAAAAATGTCCGTTGATGGAGAGGTCAGGCTGGGATGGAGCAGCTAAATTATTACCCCTCCCCACGTTACCTTTGGGGCAGTAGAAACCTTTGACACCTCAACCTGTAAAGAGGTCAGTCACTCTACTCTACACTCTACAACACAGAGCATCGCGATGAGCAAAATGTGCGGGGCCTCACTGTGTCCTGTGTTTCTGGCTTTGTTTGAGTCTTTTTTTAAAAAACCATTTCTTAGCTGTCAAATATATTTTAGTCACCATTTCGTGGAAACTGGTAGTCAGCACCTCCTTCCTAATGACATTATGCACAAGACTGATGAGGGAGTGCAGTCTCTTAAGTCACAATAACTGGTTAATCTGACACAGTGGCTGTCGTAACAGACAAAAATATCATCTAATCTGAGCCCATCAACCGTCACCATTAATGACTAACTGGAAGGAATCTGAAATTCTGGCAGAAATGTGTGTTCTTTGGAGTCAGCGTGGGGTGGGCTGCAGAGCCTAATTTCATATTTCTAAGTTGTTTGTTTTTAAATGAAATCCATCGGGAGTGGTCTATAGTATAAAGGAGATTGTAAAATAAGGGAAGCTGAGATGCGGTGGAAGCGGCTGCCTGTGCCCGAACAGCAGACAGATATTTAAACAGATCCCGCCTCTGAGCCAGCTGCTGTTTACAGCAAACAGCGTCGTTTCCAGGTTAGCTTTCACACCTTTTCACATGCGGCATCAAATACCTGCAATTTCTCTTCACACCAGCATCTCACTCAGAGAAAAAGACAATGGGAGTCACTTCAAAGTTACAGCCTATTTATATTCACGGATTTGTCTTAAACGCGCCTTCCCCACTTACACTGAGTGGTTATTAAGTCATTTTAGTGACAGAGGGGGTTTTTTTTGGTGGCGTGCTGCCACCCAGGTTAGATATCTTTGCCAACAACTTACTCCAGAGGAGGTAAATGAAGTTTAGTTTGTGGTCCTCACAGTCTTGAAATGTGGCTTCCCAGATACAATATTGTGGCTATGTGACTAATTCAAAGAACCTTTTTTAGCTGTAAAAAAAAAAAGAAAAGAAAAGGCCCCTTTGCAGTCTGATAATGGAGGTTTGTTTCAATTTCGGTTTAAGTCCCAAATCCCGGAACAATAAAACCCAAAACTGTCTGCATGGCTTCATACCACAGAAAGTTCAATGTAAAGTGGAAAGTAGTCCCTTTCTATAATTAGATAAAGCAGCCTTTTAAAGGAATCTACAAATTGTTTGGCAGCTTACTGTTGAGTCACAGAGTGAAGAAGCACGCGCGGGGGGGCGACCAAATGGAGTGTGCAAGTGTAACTTTATCAAAGTGTTATTTAACCCTAAGTATGGGGCTTGTTTTCAGCTTTCAGCTAAGACCTCTCCTTTCCTGTTGCATTAATTAAAGACCTCATCATGACTGATTGCAGTTGTGAGGGATTCGCCGAGGTTGTAAAAGCTGGTTAGCTGGAGGGATTTATTTTTTTCTACCAAAGGAGAGCGGAAGCAGGAGTGAGACACAGAGGGGGAAGCTCTGAATGGCACGAGTTCAGGAGCTTGTCACATCTTGTCTGATTTTTTTTTTTTGGGGGGGCCTTTAGGTTTATATGTCTGTAGCTGCTTAGCTCCTCCCAGGATCTCCCACTGTGCGGGGGAGTCATTCAAGGTGCCTGGACGCAACATGCGTCTGTGCTCGAATAAACACTTTCCTTCTTGTGCTGACTTGCATCTCAAAGCCCCTGACGAGGTGTTCCTGGAAACAAATCAGATACACATGCAAGCGCTCATACGCACACAGGAAAGCGTGCAGACACACACGCACGCGCACACACACACACACACACACACACACAGGATAACGCCTGATGCTCATCATTTATGTTTCTCCTCTCCTGCGCCTCTACAAGGTCCAGCATGTTCCGCTGTGGACATGTTAAAACGAGTGGAAATGATTGATTGTTGGATGTGCAGAACTAAATATTGGCCCCTGCTCTGTCTCATACAGCAGTTTTATTTCTCCCCCCTCGAGGGCAAAGGGCTGAAAAGTTAAAAGGGGGTAATATTATTATGGTATAGTAAACCACAGGATGCGGCGTTATATAAGAAATCGATGTCATTTATCAGAACATGCTCCAAAACGGAGTCATCCGGTTTCCTCTGCACAGGAAGGAGGAGTGTGACGACAAGAAAGTGGATTTGAATTTCTTATTTCCTCTTTTTGTCCTCTGTCTCTGCTCCGCGCTCGCTCTCTGTCTGAGTTTGGTCTCCACTGATGGAGTGAGAGAGAGAGAGAGATGAGGCGACGGAGGTCGAATGCTGGGTCAGATTGTGGTTCTGGGGTGAGGTTACAAACAAAGGTCTTGTTGCAGAGTCACTGCGCGATCTGCAAATCCTTTTCTTTTTTTTAGGGTAAAAAGTTCTTATTCATTTTTAAAGTAGGGCTTTTGCCCCTTTTCAGTGGGAAAATGCTGCTTAAGTACCCACACTGTGTTTTTGTAGCTCATTACACCCCTGATTGGGTTCATGATATTTAATGATAGCCATCAAATTTTCCTTACTAGTTAGGTTGTACCATGACGTAAGCTTGAGTCCCGAGCAGTGGAAACACAGTCCACAGTCTTGTGTAGCTGGAGCACTGCCAGATTAAAAAGGTTGCGAGTTGCGGCTCTGCTCTGCGATCGGGGTTGGGTTATTAACTCGAGGGTTGGCAAAAGAAATGCCGGTGCGCGCGTATCTGACCTCTTCACCCTCGGTAGGGTGTTGGCAGTCGAACGATTTAGGCTTTTCAAGCGCGTTTGTGTGACTCAAAAGTCCAAAGCTCCAAAAGGATAACTGTGAATGGGTTTGGAAAGAGGAGCACAATAGCGTCTGTCTAGCTCTGCTGCACCTGGGCTTGGCGTCGCCTGCTCTGCTTATTCAGTTAGATCCTCGATGAGATTCATTATGAGAGAGTGCCTAATCAGGCCTGCTGAAAATGTACACCGCTGCAAGTCATTATAGATCAGATGGAGATCTCACATATCACCATTTTGACTCATCTAGTTTTACAAATCAGTGTAAGTTGGGTGTATTTTGTTTCTCAGATGCAACCTTCTGTATCACGGAAAAGTAACTGAATATGATTTGGGTTAATAAATTACTCCGTGTTCACGCTCAGATATGGTGGGCAGCCCACTAAAGACAGAGCTGCATCGTCTCCGGTGCTTTTTATCCATCTAGATATAAAGTTGTGGTTTAGATCACATGATTTAGCCTTCTCATCAAAGTAATGAGACTAAAACTTTGAAAAACTTGACAAACCTTCTTCTCAGCAGTTTCTTACAGGAACAATTTTAGCTGACCTGCTGAAGTTCAAACTGAGCAGCATGGTCGTTGATGCCACGCTGGCTGGTCTGAGGACTGAGCAAAGTGCTGATCTGCTGGGATTTTCCCACACGGCCATCTCTATGGTTTCCAGAGAATGGCCTAAAAAGAGGAAAAGTCCAGTGAGCGTCAGTTCTCTAAGAGAAAATTCCTTGTTGATGTCAGAGGTGAATGGCCAGATTACTCTGAGCTAATAGGAAGGTAACAGTAAGTCAAATAACTACTACTAATAAAACCGAGGTACGCAGAAGAGCATCTCTGAATGCTGACATGTCAAACCTGGAAGCAGATCAGCAGCAGAAGACCGAGGCTACAATTTGCACAAACTGCGGTTTGCCTGGTCTGATGGGTCTTGATTTCTGCTGGGACATTTGGATGGTACTGTCAGAATTTAGTGTGAACGTCATGAAAGCATGGATCCATCCTGAGCATTGTTTAAATGCTGCAGCCTGCCTGAGTACGCTGCACTCAAACAGCCTCCGCAGTCACTAGATCTCAAGCCAACAGAGCACCTTTGGGATGCGGAGGAACGGGAGACTTGCGTCACGGACGTGCAGCCGACACATCTGCAGCAACTGTGTGATGCTGTCGTGCAGATGTGGACCAAAATCTCTGAGGAATGTTTCCTGCAGTTTGTTGACGCTATTAAGGCCGTTCTGAAACCGAAACAGTGCCCAGTACTAGAAAGGTATACCTAATAAAGCGGTCAGTAAGTACAGTTCCATTATATCGAGGAGAATCCAGCCAGCATTGCACACCAAAACACTCGAGATGGATAATTAACTCTACAAGCAAAAAGAAAAATATCTAGATCAGATTTTTGTGGTCCTTGTAAACTTCACTTGCTTGTTTCACTGCTCCACTTCTCCTTTTTGCGTTTGGCTTCCTTGTTTTCTCTCCGCTTCTATTTTAAGCGATTTCCCCGTCAGTGCAGAAGATGAAATCCAGACTGCTATTAAATTGTTAGACAAGTGTCCCCAACTCTCTGGAGAGAAATGTTGGATGTGAAAAGCCAGTTTGTCACATCATGTGACAGATCTTCTCACTCTTTTGGCTAGAACAGCCTGTCCTGTCTGTCAGGATTTCTACAGTGGAAATAAAACACTGTCAACTAAACTAGTCAGAAACGTATACACCAACAAGGCGAGCGTTATCTAGTTTCTGCTCATAGAGATGGAGGGAACAGCTACAGTGTCTCCATGCTGCTGTAAATTGATTTATAGATCAGTAAAGTGCTGGCGTGCTACACAGATCACGAAGGTCACCTGAATGAGCAGGACTCGGATTTTAATGAAGAGAAGAAGTCACGCCGTAAAGGGACGAAGGGGAGCGTGAGAACTGTTTTGTCTGAACTGTAATATTTCATTTCTTCTACTTTCAGCTCAGGTTCCTGACAGCGATGAGCAATTTGTTCCTGATTTCCATTCTGAGAACTGTGAGTACATTCAGTTTCTTTGTCCTTCAGTGTGTGTGTGTGTGTGTGTGTGTGTGTGTGTGTGTGTGTGTGCGTGTGTGTCCAAAAACCTGATCTCCTGCCCATACTTTGTGTCGCACAGATTAGATCTTTTTCATTAATTCATGTAACACACTGAGCTGTGCACGCCTGTCTGACCCAAACCTTCTGATTTGGCCGGTTGGCCCGCTCGTGTAATTCCAGTTGAAGTTTGCATGTTATGAGAGAGACTGTGGATGAAAGCAGCGGTCAGATTTGGGCTGCGAAGCCGCCAGAGGCTTACGTGGGGATACTGTAACTCGCTGATGTTACAGTAATCTCTTTGGCAGGCAGAGCTATGCAGAAACAGAGGGGCTAATGACCCAGTCATCGTGAAGTGAGTTTGGATCCCGGCCTTATGTGCTGCCACCCATCCATTTGCATGCCTTTGAAAAGCTGAATGGGGACGGCCCAGGAAACCAGTAAAAAATTATTCAGGGCCCAGGTACAAAGATGGCCTTTTGTCCACATCGGAAGGTGTAAAATAGAAAAGCAAATTCCTGGGCTGCACAACTGAGTACCTATTTGAATGAGTTTCCCTTTCTTGTTGTGTGTTTTAACAATGGCGATTCAGGATATGGGTGGGAGTACGTGTCGCTCTACAAACAGGTTTTTTTTCCCCCTTTTTCTGCCCCATTCACTTTCTCCATCTTAAGCAGTGACGCTGAAATGGTTAGCAACTTAAAGAGGACTTCTGGAATAATCCCACCCCCCTGCGTAAAACCGGCGGCTTTGGTTCCCAGTCAGAGGCGCTTCCTCCATGCGTCTCTTGTGTGCAAACATCATGTGATTTAACCAGCTCCGTGTCACCGCTGGTCAGCCCCTCGGTGACACATGCCCTGCGCGACATTGTCACCGTGTGTCGGCCAACAATGTGGAGGAGGATGCGCAGATGATCCCCGGGGCACACAGAGGTCATGTCTACTTAACCCCCTGGGTGTGTCGGCCAATCAGCTGTCAGGCCCCTGCTAACGGGCTGACCTGGGTATGATTTTCAGGGTCAGCGGGGCTTCAATTTGACGGGCAGCTCACTTATACACAGCAGAGACACTCCTGCGTTGACAGACAGTGTCCCTGCTGATCACGGTCAATACCCACTGAGTCCGCTCGGAGCGTCTCTATTCAGCTCTGACTGGTGTAAAACTGAAACTGACAGGCGCCGTTAAATATTTGTGCTCGATATTTTCCCATACTGAACTGAAAAGGCGTTCTCAGCGTGTGTTTGAAAAAACAGGTGACTCACCTGTTTTGAAAAACATTAAAAAAAAAAAGCATAAAGCGAAGCCTTAATCCCAGCTGAGCGGAGTATAATTGAGGCCTGCGCTGGAAAAAAAAAAAGTACTAGTAAAAAAAATTAAAACATTGTTGTTTACCAAGTCAAGTTGTTACCTGCATGGGTGTGGTGCTGGAAACAAGGAGCCAGCGAAATGGCAAAAAGGAGGCAAAAACATTGGAACATGTTGGAATGCTAGATTAGGGACGAGGAGGGGGCAAAGCAGGGATTGTGCAATACCTGCACATCTGCTAAATCTATCTCATCTGGTCCATTCTCCCTCAGTCCACAGCTAACAAGCGTGCTCTGTCTGCAGGCCGCCACTGGCGGAAGGTTATGCAAACATGCAACCTTTATGTACTTGCTGACCTGCCCGTGTGTGTTTAAAGGTAATTGAGCCATTGATGATAACAGTGCACCTTATTTTTTTTCCATTGACTTCATGCGATTGCCCGTCAAGATGAGGCGAGGATTCGTGTTTGTTTTGCTGCGCTGACAGCGCCTTCAAAGGTTAGGCTGACGCGCCGCTGTTGCACAGATGACTTTGTGTGTTTGCTGCCTGCAGGAAAGGAACACACAGAGGTGTCAGTCAAATTTATGGCGCACAAACTTAATTAAAATAGTTTAGACGTGTCACTGCTTTCGCACTAAAAGGCCACAGTTGGAGGGTTTGCTGAGGCTCTGGCTGCACTGAGAGCTTATTCTTTGTTCAAGTATGTTGTTTACACTTGGAGCAGCTCAAGAGATGTGACCCATTCATAAATTTTCTTCCCTGTGTGCGTAAAAGGAAGTGTGCCTCTCCCTCCCCCCCTTTCTCTCTCTCTCTCTCTCTGGTGCTTTCTCCCTCTCGGTCCTCTCCTTCAGTCTTCATTCATAAAAAAGCCCTACAGTACTACAGATCCCCCTTTCTGACGCCCCCCTGCTCTTCAAGTGGATACTCCAAACTCCTCCCTCCCTTCCTGTGTCTGTACAAACTAAGTCAAATTTAAAAATCTGGACTCCCCTCCCTCCCCTTTCTCTTTTCTCTCTACCTCTCTGTCTCCACACACACACACACACACACACACACAGTGAGCGTTCCAAGATGTGAACTAATCCAGTGATTTTGGAGTTGTGTGGGACGATTGTTTAGTTTGTGCCTTGCAGTAATTATATAGGAAGTTGTGGCTATAGAATGCAGTTTTTCTCAGTGAGCAAGTTTAGCAAGCGAGCAAAAGCAACATATAAAAAAGGAGATGCCGTTCTAGGGCAGAGGGAGCGAGCACATGAAACACATCAAACTGAAATGAACTCTTTCAAAATATTTTTTTCTTTTTTTTTTTTTTAAAAAAACTGTACCCCCCCCCCCCCCCCGGGATCCTGACATCATCGTTGTATGCAGCTGTCTTTCTGTTCTGTGCTTTGCATCTTGTCTTTAATTACAGTACACCTCACTGTGCAGTAGGGCTGCATGATCCATTTCAATGCATCGTCCAGAAAGTGTCAAACATATCTGAAAATTCCAAAGGCAACATTGTGAGATTGCTTGTTTTGTCTGTCCGACATTAAAAGCCTGAATTTATGCAAGTTATAAAACATAGACATGGCCACCGCAGTGTCACCTGCTGTTTTGTGAACTCTCATTTCGAAGCCTTTGTTTTAGCATTGTGGCCAAAAGAGGCCCTATTTTGGCAAGCAGGTGGAGTGTTGGGTTCTGCCGAGCAGGCTTGGTTAGCATCTGTGGGCTGCGTGCGTGCATCGCGCAGACACCTGCAAAGTGCTGCCAACTACCATAAGTTGCTAGAATCTGATGCCCACAGTCTGGAGCAGAGACGATGAGAGGAGCGCTACAGCTGCCTCGGTTAAAGTAGCCCCGCCTCTAATGATGCATAACTTTAATAGGGTGAGCTATTAAAGAATTCACACTGGCAACACAGTGAAATCAACCTGAGTCAGTCTGCAACACGTCTCTTTGCAATAGTTGCTATTTGTGTTATGTGAAGTTCTGGCTGGAAGCACTTACTGTGAAATTTTGTGTATGTAGATGGCAACAGATTAGTGATTTTTACTTAATAGCCATATTATCACAAGCAGATTGTATGTAATATCCAACTTGACCCCATTCAATAGCAAACTGATAGCAGACTGACTCCCTCTTCTTGCTGTTTTATCACCATCTTGATGCACTAAAGTCACTTTGAAAATGGGAACTGACTGCGAGCAGTCACAGACCCCCTTCCTTTCTTCCAAGCAGCCATTTCAAAGGCAACGAGATCACAAGTTCACTGCACATGTTTCGCAGTCATTTTGGCCACGTTGTGGTCTCCAACAGCTGGTTTTTACCTAGTGACTGTAGCAGAAGTGTTGCACTCTCTCGTCTCTGCCTTTCCTGTTTTGGCACTTCCATTTGGGATTCATTTATTAGCCAAATTTTGTCTCTTGGTTATAATTTTGTATCATGAAAAGAAAACCTGTAGATTTGCATAAAAAAAAAAGAAACAAAAAGCTAGAGTCGGGATAAATTGGGCACGTTTGCCTAAAAGTATAATAATAAAAATTATTGCTAAAAATTTCTGATTCTCTTTATTAAAAAAAAAAAAAGGAATGTCAAGAAAGGGAAAGAAGAACAGGTTCCAGTAACCCAGCTTTAACTAAATCCTCCCAGCAGCGTGTCTCTCTGGCTCCCTGTGTTCTGCTTTGTCATGAATTCACAGCCTTCCTCTTGTTTGGGTTGTTTTTCTGGATCCGAACTGGCCCAATCAGGCCCTATTTGGAGCGTGGGGCGATGGGTGAATCCAGCCCCTCCTTCCTTTGCTCCCTCTTTCCCCAAAAGAGAAACATGCAGCTCTGTGTTCTCCACTTTCCAAAATACAGCTGCTATGCAACAAAGTGTGCAAAAACAGCCAGGTGCCTGCCAGACGTGCACAGATACGGCTCGCCTTCTCGCTCTGGGGGAGGCGAGCCGTCCTCAATGACTGTTTGTTGCAGCGTTTTGTTTTGTTTATGGGTAAAACGGTTGATTTGTCTGACGCGAACACATGATTTCTTTTGACAGCCTGTCATCCACTTACTCACACGTGTGCATAAACACACTGGGCCTGGCATACAGTTTTTGGGGGGGATTTTTATTTTGTTTTTTTTAAAATGTACACAAGCTTCGGCCCTGCAGTTTTATGAATGGGTTAGTTGTGAAAGACTGGCTGAGGCAGCATATTGAGTTAGGGGGAGTAAAACCTTCATTCATGACACTGACATGAGTTATTCCTCCGCCAAGAGCACCTATAGAAGCGCGGGCCTATTTTTCTGTCAGCCTTTCACTGACTGCAGTGATACAGAGATTATTTTATCAGGTCTTCATGTGCATTTTCTCCTTTTGGTGGAGTTGTAACCGCATGTTTGGTTACCCCAAATCACAGCAATTACAGTTACTTTAGGTTTACAACATCTTTTAGTCGTCTTTGAGGCAATCAAATCAAAAAAGGAGTCTGTAATACCCAAAAATGTAGAGGAAAAGGCATTTAATAACTTCCAGTGGGAAAGTTAAAGCTGAACTCCTGTGTTGATTCAGAGCAGCCCTGTAAAAGCCGGGGGGCCGTGGGGGATTTGAGCCAGGCAGCGCAGCCCCAATGTCAGCAGTATCGTTCTGTGAATGGACGGCAGTGTGTGTTTTATTACAGGAGAGCGATGGGAGGTGTGTATGCGAGGAAAAATGGAGTGATGGGATACTTGTGTGCATATCTGTCTGTTTCCATGTCTTTTACACGGACGGCTCTGCTTTCCGCAGCTTCTTTCAAGGTGAGCACAGACCAACGAGGGGAGCTGAAGCCGTGGAAGTGAAAAGGATGAGGCTGTAAAGATAACAGTAGCTTAGCTCAATTGAATAATAGGAAGAAGAAGCAACCGCGGGGACAAAGGCCAGTTTGAACTTCTTGCTGTTAATAATCAGTTTATTACAACTTTTTTTTAAATGCCTAACTGGTGCAATCAGGAGGGCTGCATTAAGTTTTGTAATATTCCCAAAGAGTGCACCTTAGTGACTGTACATGAAAGAAATATGTAGCAGGCTCATGGAAATCTTTGATCCATCACTGGGTCTTGTCCTCCTGTACGGTGTCGGGTTTTTTCATGTGCTGCTGCAGCCCTGAGCATTTTTTTCCCAGTTTAGCTGCTTGTGAGAACACAAAGATCCAACACAGTCAGATGGGACATTAAAGAGTCTTTAACCTGTCAGCCTGTTAGCACAAAGTCCTTGTTATGCCCAGCTGCACCCATGTGATAATAACTTGGACAGTAAGACTCTGGTGAGTTCGGGCATCATGTGCTTCCTCCTGCACGCTGTACCTAGGCAGCAGATAACAAGCCTGGCACATCTTGTGTGTGCTACAGCTGAGAGAGGGCGACTTCACGCAGTGTGAGTCTCCAGTTTTCACAGTTCATTTAAGAAAATGGTTTTGGCGGTTCACAATTGACCACTTGTGTAGTTTTTCTTGTCACTTTCTTTCCATCAGTGTTATCATAACCCACAGAAGTGAGGGGAGGTAGCATGGCCAGCAAGACAGTTCAGTACGAACACTTATCAACACACCGAACAGGTACCGCTTCCGAGCGCAGGAGGTGAATGTATAGTAACCTGCTGACACAGAGCAGAAGGTGCGTAGAGTGAGCTGAGAGCCAGCGTACGGTGATATTGATCCTCACTAGTCCGGGAGAGGAACAGGACGAGATGGAGAGGGTTGATGGATGACTTGATAAAGATAAAGCAGAGATAAATCAGTTTGAAGGGGAGGGAAGGGAAGGAGAGGGCCAGGAGCGGGTCAAACGTGCCGCCAAGCATTACCGTCGAGATCCCTATCCAGAGGATTTTTTTTTTTTTCCCTGAGGAGTGCGGGAAGAGCTGTGGATGTGGCATGCTCGCTGATAATTTCGAGCAAGGTGTCCCAGCCTTTCACTGTGTTATCTCCTCCTGATGAGGCAGATTTCACCTCCAAATACGTAGAGGCACGCATTCTCACAAACACACCAAAGACCGCACACTCACATTCACGAGATGCCCCGGTGGGCGGCTCATTATATCATTTCAGTAACAGTGTGAGGGGCGGATCGATCGCCACATTAAACATTAAGAGGGGACAGCTATATTGGGGGCTGAGGGATTGAGAGTCAAGAGTCAATATTGTTCCAGATTAATTACATCCAACTCTCGCCCGTGACTGGATGTCCCTCTCACGGCACGTCCCAAGACAGGGATGTATTGTATGTGCTGCACTAAACAGCAATAAAGCTCAGAGATTTATGACTGTTCAATGGCCATTTATAAAAAGCCAACACTGCACAATTGAAATTGAATTGGACAATAGGGAAAACATATGATTTCAGAAGATTTACCCATTCAATTCTGATCCCCTGATACTTTTTTATTGAATAAATTTCTATTTTCTTTCCCTCACAGTCAGTATTTGACATTTCTCTTATAACAAGAGCAATAAATACCACTGCGAATTAATCCAGTTCACTGAGGGCTGAAGACCTGCTGCAGGATTTATTCTGAGGAAGAAGAAAAAATGGAGAAAAACAAAGTGTACTTGTTTAGACCACTTTCAAAAAAATGTTTTTAAAAAAGGGAACTGAAACTATGATGCTTGCAAAATCACAGCTTCACTGCTGCTCTCATCGGTGTCGTTCAGATCTACATCCTGTTGGCCAACACAACACGATGCACCAGGGGCGATTTAACGGCCAACAGAGTCCAAAAACATTTGTGAGAAGTGCCACGGTGCTATCCCAAACAATCATCTCTCCACAGCACTGATAGGATTCTACTTTCCATCAATCTCGTTAGGCTGGTTTGGCAGGTATCTGACAACCGTTCTTTAAATATTCAAGGAGCCTGAACCATTATCAGATGAGAGAGGATGATCTGTAAATCTGATAAAGCGTACACTAATGGAGCCAACACTCCCGGGCTCCCTGAGCAGACAGACACTGAAGCTGGCTCGCAGAGACGAGGATGAATTTGTCTTCCTGATTGTGCAGCGGCCTGAAAAGCACGCACACATGCCCGGCACATGTTTCCATGCACCGGCGGAATGGCCGGAGCGGCTCTGCTGTCCAAGCGGTCTGGATCGCATTGTGTCGCTCGGCTTGCTCTTCCTCTCTTTTCGCTTTCGCACTCGTGCACATTTTCACAAATGAGCAGAAACTTGGCTGAAGTTTTTTTTTTGGTTTGTTTTTTTTACATGAAACTTTGCCACAGAGAGTTTTGACATGCACTGGATAAAAATATGTAATTTGTGCATTCAAATGTTGTAATTTGTTTTCTTAAATACACGTGCAAGACAATAATTTTAACTGTAGTTACAGCTCATCTTTGATAGATGAGGGAGACACAGGTAATGATGCAGCTTTGCCTTTTTTTTTTTTCTTTTTTTTTAAAGATTTGGCCCATCTCACCAGTGCTCACCATCTTTGTGTCACCCTGAGCTCTGAAAACTGAAGTGAAGGAATATCAGGCTTATGAAACTGTGTCCATTTGTAAGAGTATGTGGGGGCAGTGGTCACACTGAAAGAATACATGGTGTAATCTATATAAACACACACACACACACACACACACACACACACACACACACACACCTTCCTGTCAGAATGTAAGCTAATAGTATTTTAACACAAGCGATTTCAACAAAAACGTGTATTTTCTTTTTTAAATGTCATTTTGAATTTTAATTGACTGAAATGTGTCCAAAATGTGTCCATTTTCCAACAAAGAAACGCGCTCCCTGCTGTACCATGTGACTGTTTCAGTTATTCTAGCTAGCATCACCTGTGTTAGCATCACCTGTGTTAGCATCGCCTGTGTTAGCACGCGAATGTTCATTTCTGATCGATAACCGAGAGAAAAAAAATTGATCTGAGTTTAAATTCAGTCATCTCAAATTTAGGCAGGACATCTAAAAACTTGCCTCCTTATCTCAAATCAGTTTTGTGCTTGAGAAGCGACTCCCCTAATGAGCATGTGCAGAGCAAACGTAACCACTTTAGCTTGTTTCTGTTTTGTTACCGTTGCCTCTGGCCTCCCCTGTGCTGAGCAATAATGTTGCGCCGTATTCGCCATTCAGTGTGAAGCTCATTTGATCAGATGCAGAGCTGTAATCTGTTTATTTTTGTACCATGTGTTCAGGGTAAAAATAAATAAATAAGCCATAGAAACTCAGAATTAGACCCCAAGCTTGGTGTCACACAGGAAAATCCAGCAGTCTGTGCAAAACTTTAAAAACATTTAACAGAACATGTTACCTCAAACTTATAATGACAGTCACGTGCTTTTATATTATGCCAGTGCTTTCCCCATTATGTCTCCACCACAATGTGTTCACTAAGTGAATAATGTGATTCGCAGCCTCTCTGAATAAATGCCTTCTTTTTTTTTCGCCTTTAAAACCATTGCGGCATAATTGGCATCCTTGTTATTATTGATCACTCACCACAAGAGATCAATTGGCAGAAGTGGGAGACCAGGTGTGGGCCATATTTGCAGCTCGCTTTAGCGTGACCGTGCGGCAGTCTGAGGCCACGTGTCACTCGCGCTGCACATGTACAACACATTTCACGCGCGACAGGAACCAGATCTCCAGATAACCCAGAGAAGATCCCTCAAAGAGTTCGACTCCAATCTTATTTGTGCGACTGGAAGCATCAAGTGCGTATTTACGTTATGCATCACAAGTTCCTCGCTTTAGCAAGATCCAGTCGCCCTGTTTGACGCTGCTGTCGACGTCCCGATGAGTTATTGTGAGCGAGGCTGTCGTGTGCTGCAGGCTTCCAGAGGCTTAGCACTTGGCTAAGCAGCGTATAAACATCCAACGTTAGACTCTCCAGATGCACTCCTGTCTTCAGATTGGATTTCCCTACACTAGAGCCTTTAATGGTAGGAAATAATCTGTCCAGAATAAGATGGAAGAGTTCATAGCCGGGTCTCGTCGACTGCGCGCGGCAGTTCATTCGCTTGAGATATTAAAATATTTTTGACTGATATGAAAGTTTCATCTCATAATTTTGTCTCTGTTAATCTGGGTGATCTGAGATATTTATGCAAAAACTGGTTTCAAATATCGGTCACTGTCAGTGTGTGTGGAATCCCACTAGTGTTTCCTGGCATTTTCACACCAGCTCCATATGGCTCAGCTGAGGAGCCCATTGTGTAGAGACGAGTGTGTGTGTGTGTGTGTGTGTGTGTGTTGGGGGTGCCATCCTTGCTTATACGATTTGTTTGTGGTGGGTGTTTGCTGAATGGGAACCTACCCCATGTAATTATCCCTCTACTTCCTAAAGCACTCAACCATGACCATCACCTTTCACCCTGCACCCTCCCCCTCTAAGAGCCCACATTTACATATGTTAAAGCCCATCTCAACCCTGCCTTTAGCTGGGGGGTTAGCCCTTTGGTAGGGCTCAAAAAAGGGATGCAAACGGCAAAGAATATAAGGAAGGAGGAGATGAGACACGTTTGGAGTGAGGAGGAGCCCTTTGACCTTAAGAGGTGGTGGGAATCAAACAGAAAGTGTGCACATTTCATCCACATGCCCACGCACGCACATGAATACTCTCACATACATTCACTTCACTGTACATACTTCTGTGTTATCTCAGAATTGTCTGCTTTACGAGGCAGCAGCTGATGTGTACCGCATCTGTCTCTCCGTCTCCAAACACCCGTCAGCTTCTTTCATCTTCCATGTTTAAGCTCACAAACCGCCCCGCCCCTTAAAACCGCGAGATATGAGCGTCTCTGTGAAAAGATGATGTAACATTTCACAAAGCAGTTAGAGGAGGTCACGCTGCCCCAAATAAAAGCAGGAAGAGAAGGGAACTTGGAAGAACATAACTCTCCCTGGATCCGTTTACAAGACTGCCAGCACCGTATAAACTTTAGTTGCAAATTTGACATCATTTGGACAGCGAGATTAACTGTAATATACCAGAGAGTTTGTAATAGTTGGGAGAGACCACAGTTTGTTTTAAGGACTATTCTTGGAGCTGGATGTTACATTAATTTCCAGATTATGTTTTTTTGATACACCAGTGTTCTGGCTTTAAAGATGGCAATGTCCCACTAACTTTTTTTTTAACTGTGGTAATCTCTAATTTTTCATTTAATGCTAATATATCAAACATTTACTGTGGTAAGCAAATGAGTTTGTTCACACACATTATATTTGATCTTAAATATAAGGCCAAAAAAGTCACTACCTGGATTTAACTAAGCAAACGGGTAAGAGCTTTCCGCTGCATAATTACTGCAGTGATTAATAGGTTTCAGCTGGCAACAGGTTATTTAACCCGAGTTGTCTTATTTCTTAGACAGCCGTGTGGGAAGGCATATCCCGTGCTCGTTAAAGCTGTTATTCCGTGTCAGAAGGATCACATCATTGGGCTCCATTAGGCAAAGAAAACCACCGAGGAGATCGCCCAATCAACTGAAAGTGGGTGAGGAGCTGTCGAAGGCAGTGGACGAGGGTGGTGAAGAGGATGAAGTGACGCACCCATCGTGCCTCATGCCTACTGTACGAGCCAGCGGGGGCAGTCTTGTGATCTCGGGTTGCTTCAGGTGGCGAGGACTCAACAGGCTCAATAGTTCAGGGAGCGTGAGACTTCATTTTCACATGTGGACTGGCCGGACCTCGACCCCACTGGGAATCTTTGGGATGTGCTGGAGAAGACCTTACGCAGCAGTCCAGTCTTCCCATCATCAATACCAGATCTTGGTGAGAAATTAATGCAACACTGGATGGAAATAAATGCTGTAACACTGCACAAGCTCATCGAAACAGGGGGCCGGTAGTGTGCACTACCATTAAAAGGCTTTAGGACTCTTCTTCTTCTTTTCTTTAAGAAAATCATATTCTTGAGGTCTGCAGAGACACCTCTTTAGCCACAGTCACCCCAGTGGCACGCTGCGTTAAGGGTTAACCGGCCATTACAAAAACTTTTTCCAATCACGTAAGTACACATCTGAAAAGTGTTACAAGCAATACGTTCGGCTTGTTGCACGTCTGGCGCATCAGCCTCCAGGGGCATGACTTTAAAAACCAAGAAGAACTTTCTTTGTACTTTCTTTGTGTTTTATGACAAGTTTCAGGAGAAATTTGACGCAACAAAATTTCCAGATAAAACTGAAACAATTGTGTGTATTACTTCCTTTGCAGAAAGGCACAAAGTGACCCTAACCAGAACTGAAAGAGGAAGGAGAGGCCGTCAGAGCCTCACAGGTCCGAATACTGACGGAGTATTTGGGGAGTAGTCCACGCTGTGACAATTCTTTAGTTTCCAGCTGTGCTAACGTGACCGTCGGAAATGTTAACATGATGATAAATTTGCTGCTAGAATACAGGAGTGGTGGTTGCCTTAAATGAGCTTCTGTACACTTCGGTACAACAGATGTCCAGGATTTCATTCATCACTCTCACTTATTGAGTGTTTCTGATCAATTTTGTTATTTTAGATCATTTATTTTTATTGGCCTGTTGTGGGGCGGTGATGTGCATGAAACTGGACAAACTGCACGTTCTGATTGTCAGTGTGATCGTGTTCATTTAGTGAAAACTACCGCAGCTTCTCGCGGAAACTGTATTCACCGTTTAACCAACTGTATCTAATTGAATGACAGCAATCGCACTCACAGGCAAATACACAAACACAAAAAGCGGCACGGTGCTCATTTACCAGATTAATTAATATCCCAGAAAGGTCACACAAAATAACACACACACACACACACACACACACACACACACACACACACACACACACACACACACACACACACACA
>JAVDPK010000327.1:691516-706130 GCA_034780415.1 Cichlasoma orientale | reverse complement strand
TAATATCCCAGAAAGGTCACACAAAATAACACACACACACACACACACACACACACACACACACACACACCCACGCAGACTCTTCTGAGTACAGCTGACGCCGTTACCCTGCCGGACTCTTTGAAATGGAACATCCTCATACACTGAAAGCCACATCAAGGGCGAGATTCCTGCCAATCGCATTAGTGGCTCTACTTGGCCGCACCGAGCGGACTCGTGCACGCTCTCTGAGGATTGTCTGCAGTTCATGACCATGGCAGAGAAAGAAGGGAATGTCAACAGGCAAACACGGCCGTATTATTAGAGCGGCAGTCATGTGCCACCCTCTGTGCGCTAGCAGACAAACTGTCGGAGACTTAGAGGAGGCTGGAATCCCATCGCGTCTGTCTGGGAAATCTGGGTAAATGCTCTCTAATCCGGTTGATCCTCCACTAAAGCCAACACTTCCTCACCTGCCTGCCTGCCATGGGAGAGTGAGTACAGACCAAAAATAGGAAGGAGATGATGATGATGATGATGATGATGATGAGCAGCGCTATGAAATCACATAATTTATCATTTAAAGTGTTTGCTTTCTCAAAGGCATTCAGGTTACAGCAGAACAAACACATGGGTCATAATTTTAACTCTGAATCCACAACAGTTAAACTTTTCCTAAGAGAGGATTTTGGCTGTGCATTAAAAACTAATATGTTAAACATTAGTAATATTAAAAACTGTATTTGTGACACATGCTAAGAGAAGGAAAATCACTTGAGGGTTGAGTCAAAGCAGACCATAATTTAGAAAATGAATGTCATGCT
Source organism: Cichlasoma orientale (assembly GCA_034780415.1). NCBI lineage: Eukaryota > Metazoa > Chordata > Actinopteri > Cichliformes > Cichlidae > Cichlasoma > Cichlasoma orientale. The sequence continues at coordinate 705,327 of JAVDPK010000327.1, read as the reverse complement.
GTAATAAATGAGATGTGAAACTAGCGATTGAGATTAAACTGGAGGATGACTCAATGAAGCAGTGGGATCATTGTCTCAATCAGCCGGCCAATCAGACTGGCTGTTAGAAACCATGCAGGTTTAAAGCACTTCAGCTAAACTTTTTCTTTTTCAGCCGTCCTGTTGCAGATTTGCTGCTGTGTTTGGGATCATTGTCCTGCTGCATGACCCAGTTTGGGCCAAGCTTTAGCTTCAGGACAGATGGCTTCAATGACTGCAAGGTGCCCAGGTCCAGTGGCTGCAAAACAAGCCCAAATCAACACCCCTCCACCACCGTGCTCGACAGCTATGAGCTGTTTGCGCTGATATGCTGTGTTTGGGTTTCATCACGTGGCGCTGTGCGTTGCAGCCGAACATCTCCACTTTGGTCTCATCTGTCCAAAGGACGTTGTTGTTGCTGTAGTCTGTTCAGATGCAACTTTGCAAACCTAGGCTGTGCTGCCACTTTCTTTTTAAGAAAAGCAACGCTTCCAAACAAGTCATACTTGTTCAGATTTTTTGTAATTCTGCTGTCACGAACTTCAACATTTAACATGCTGACCGAGGCCTGTGGAGCCTGAGATGGAGCTCTTTGTTTCGGTTTCTTTGAGCAGTCTGACCTTGAGGCAAGGTTGTGTTGTTGTGTTAACACAAACCTGAACGCTGCAGACCAGCAAACTGATAAAACTGCGTTTGTAGACGTGCTAACATTTGGTTAGCAGCACTTCACTGCTACTTACTTCCCAGGGAAGAAGGATTTGGTTTTTCAGAGGACGGCACAGAGGCCCGCAAAAAACTCTTTTCACACCACTGCAGATTTGATTAACTGTGCAGCGTTTAAGGAAACTCTTTTAATGTTGCCATTTTATTTCATTCACATTTAGAGAGGATTCCTGATCCCTGAGGCAGTTTGTGGTCACTGTAATCTTTTCCCAGTTTTTCTCTACAGTACGTTCCTCCTTCATTTTGTTTCACTTTCTACCTCTTGCTTTGGTGGGACGGTCATTTTGGGCTTCATTCAGTAAAGCCAGACATTTTTTTTTCCCTCCTTTTTTTGTGAATGGACGACTCCATATAATTACCTGGGCTGAGCTTTCAGTGTGGCCTGCTCCGTCAGCTCCACACCCACTGCACACACACAGGGATGCACACTTTTATGCACGCAGCCCACTTAGAGACTTGCCGAGATTACACACACACACACACACACACACACACACACACACACACACACACACACACACACCGACTTAAATACATGCCTCCCCAGCTGGAAGTGCGCAGCTGCTGCTGTTTACCCTGTCGGGACCAGAAAAACATCCTGTACAGTTCTCCGGGTGAAAACCTCCCCTCACATAATAAACACAAGCCCTCGGCACAGTTTGAAGCTCCACTTTGGGTGGTTTCTGTGGCCGCCGAGGCAAAGGTCCCCTCCAGCAGTCCGGCTTGACGGACAGTTTGGTGTGTTAAAGATTGAGCGGATGCCTTTTTGGGGGAACGTCATACGGAAAAACATTTGCAAAAACACTTGTTTGTAGCATGTGGCATTTTCAGGTGATCACTGTCTGTGCTTTCTTTTTTATCTCGCCATCAAATGCACAAAAAAACCCCACAGCTTACAAACCAAGGCTAACATCTGGATACCAATGGGAAAGAATGCTGAGTGTATATGCTGTTCTAACAGAGGTGTGACCCGTGCTTTCATCAGGCCGTAGACTTCTCTCTGGCCCGTATAGTTGTTTAACTTGAAGTTTAACGTGAAGCTTTGACAGAGGAAGTTTTGCCTGCTGTTGTGTCTGGAAGAGTGAAGAAAAGTGGGCGAGGACACTCTGGGCTTTCAAATGACTGCTGGAATGTGGTCGTGTGTGAGCATGTGTGCTTTTGTGCGCCTGTTCCTGTCCGTGTTTACGTAAGTGTGTGTTTATACGTTCTGTCTGCCGTTTGCAGTTGACAGTCACTTAAGCATTTTGGCTGGCATGCAAAAGAGATTCCTGTGCAGACAGAAGAATTTTGTTTTTTTGCCTTTGAGCTTAATAACAGTAGTATCGGGGCAGGGCTGGATCACAAAAGCCTGCCGTGAGTGTGTGTGTGTGTGTGTGCGTGTGTGTGTCAGTGTCAGTGTGTGTCAACCCTCATCTCTGTCCACTGTCTCTCGTAGCGGTGGCCTTTCACAGCCCTCCGGTCACCATCAAGAAGGAACCGCAGAGCCCGGGCTCGGACCCCAGCCAGTCCTGTAGCCACAAACAGAGCTTCAGCTACCCCAGCGGAGAGCAGTGCCTTTATGCCAGGTACTTACTGTACAACAATAACTTCACCCACATAAAAACTTTATATTCACTTATCTTAATCTCACTGTGACCCCGCCTCTTTTTCCAAAACTACCTTTATGATCATTTGGGAAAATCCAGAAAACACTGGAGGCTCTTGTTTCGTCACTGTAAGATAGTATAGCACCTTTTTAAAAACAGATATTACAAAGTGATCTCAAAGTGACAAGTGACAGTGATAACAAACAAACAAAAGATGACATGAACTTAAGTCTGAAAGTGTTTTATTAAGAGCTGTTTATGGGAAATCACCGGTTCTGCAAGCCTCTTCCCCTCAGGCACATCGTTCCAACGGGCCCTGAGCAGTGTTGCCTTTAAATTGAAGCCTCAGCACGCATCGCTGCTGGTGCACAGTGAGCTTTGTGGTGTTTTGGCTAATTGTGGTCGACTAATTAGAGACGCCACTTGCTTGAGGTGCTCTTGACCCGCTGCAGTGTAATCCTAGTAGTGGACTAGATGTCACTGCTCAGGAAAAAAAAAACAGCTGAGTAAGAAAGAAGTCGTCGCAACAGGAAACAAAGTAGCAAACTCTCTGTGTGCCATCTGTGATGTAACTGTGTCGCCTCTATCAAAGAGATACTTGTAGAGAGGAATCGGCGTGCAGACTTGCCACGCCGTCTGTGTCCGGTTACACAAACTGGGAGTCGGGACGACACCAAAGCGCACACCGTGCACCGGCAGTCATGGTGTCACTTTTGTCAGCACTGCCACAGTGATTTAAAACGGCGAGCATTAAATTGCCTTTGTCACACCTCCCAATTTTTGTAACCTGCCCTGCTCAGTGTGGTAAGTGTAGATGACCTGACATCACAGCTACAAGCTTCTTTGTTTTGAACCTGTCATTTATCAGAACACTTCAGTGAGTCAGCACTGCAGCGAAGCATGTGCTTGCAGTTCATGCAAGCAAAGACTAATGTGTCAGGCATAACCCTTTATTACTGCTGTATTAAAGTGGAAGAGGAACTCAGAGGTGACATAAACGGTTGATTAATTGTCTGCCCAGATATTTATAGACATCCACTGTTACCAAAGCCAAAATAAATAAATGCTTATTTTACTTTTTCTCTCAGCGAAGGTGCACAATGAGCCAGCCCAGGTTGGCTGTCGTGCACAAGTCAGCACACATCAACTCTTACCACGTTACTGACTTAACAGAGCCCACCCCCATTGTGACGTGTGTAGTCATGCATGGATGTTTGTCCTCATGTTGTTTTATTTCACAGTGCCTATGAGCAGAAAAGGGCTGCAGGAGGAGCTAAGAGCTCCTGCCCGGGGACCCCCATATCTCCCATGCAGCAGCATTATTCCCCCAAACCTGCCACAGCCGGACGGCCCGATGCTGGTTACATGAACCCAGCTGCCACCTCCCAGCCACTTCCCAGCAACAGTTATCCCATCAACCCCAGGTGACGCAGCACTGAAATCTTCCTAGTGGGAATTCTGGACTTTATGTTGATTTTTGCTGACGAATGTTTCCTGAACTGCTGTATTTCACTTCTCAGTTCCAGGTTTCAGGGCCCTTCAGGAGACCCCATGTGCCCCCAGTTCCCCCCGCAAGCGCAGACCTTTCAGCGCATGCCATCCGCCCCAGCTGGCCACTGCGGCAGCGGCAGCAGTGGAGGTGCGGGCGGGGGACCAGGGGGCGGAGGAGGAGGTGGCGGTGGTGGGGGGTACCATCGGCAGCACTCTGACCCCTGCATGCCTTACCTGCAGCAAAGCTTTAAGCAAGAATACATGGACCCGCTGTATGAGCGGGCAGCCCACATGGCGGGGCAGGGGCACGTGAGCGGGCAAGGACACGGGCACGGACAAAACCATGGCCACGGACCTCACCCACACCCACAATTGCACTCACACCCACACCGATTCCCACCAGCCCACATGATGGTCAAGCAGGAGCCCACAGACTACACCTATGAACCTGGTGAGTCTTTCCACCCTCTGTTTGTTTAAGGACCTCCACCAATACAGGCCAGTCTGCTCAGGTGGCACGGCAAGCGAGACAACACTGGTTAAAATCCGGCTCTGCTAATGAAACATTTTAGCAACAGCAGTACGATCTTTCCTCCGAGGGATCATTTTAAAGGTTAGCAGAGCCAAATTGCAGGAACACTGAGTGCTGATTAAAGATGCTGGCGTTCAGGACTTCAGCAGTGCAGTGAGCTGAAAACAGCTGCTTTTGTCACTGTTTCGCACTCGTTCCACCGTCCAACAAATTCAACTGAAAAATGTGTGAAAGAGCAAAGCTTTGTTGGGATTTCATCTGCCCTGACATACAGTGTACGTGTGCAGGGAGATTAGGAGGGAAGGAAACAGATGGGAAAGGGAGCCACGGTGTGATGAAGATAAGGACACACAAGGCATCACAGATAGTTTGGATGCAGTGTTTCGTACGGGAGATTTTAGCGATGTTTGGCGTGGAGTGTGTTCAACTTTTGTGTGCATTTAAAAGTTTGAAGGAAAGGATATAATTCAAGCTCTTTTACATTTCATTGTAGCATAAAGTTTTTTTTATTCATTTATTTATTTTTTTCGGTCCAGACGACAGTTCAAATCTTTACACTGTAAATGTTCGTATTAGAGAAAAGAGGCACTTGAGAAGCATCCGTCATTGTGCAACTGTTTGCGAGTCAGTTGGTTGGAAAGCTCCCCTGTGTCCAATGCTTACTGTAGAACAAAATGTCCAAAAGGCAAACAAACTTCTTCTCTGTATCTGCACTCCTACCCAACTCCCTCTCAGCCTCCAAAACTCCTCCTTTCAACCCTCTGACACTTCGCAGTGAAAAGGAAAAAAAAAAACTGTTTTTTTCTGCTGCAGCTCCACTCCTCCCTCCTTCCCTCCCTTCCTCCCTCCCTATCCCGCTCCCTCCCTTCACCGCTCTCTGTGAGAGAGAGGCAGAGGAATTTCATTGAGAAAATGGAGGGCACTGGAAAGACTAGAGTCCCCGGTGGAGTGCTCCAGGGTTTCAGGTTGCACCAGCGGCTTCCTTTTTCTGCAGGCAGATGAACTCATAATGGAAAAATGAGCGTGGCCGCAGTAACTCGAACCTCTCACTGGCCAGGCTTTGGGACTGGGTGAGGGGAGGGGATGGAGGGTAATGAGGGGAGTAAGGGGTGGGGTAGCCAGCTAAGGCGCTTTAACAACAAGCTCTACCAGCGGTGAGCAGAGAAAGGAGCTCTTCTGCTTGCTTCTCTCTGAATTTAAAATGAATGAGGAATGTAACACTTCATCACCTCCACGTCCGCGTTCACCTGCGTCAAAGCTGCTTCAGGACCCACAGCGGCCTGCGTGTCCACAAATCACACATTCTGATGCTGAAAGTAGCTAAATTCCCAAGGAAACAGGACCTTTGGTTTTAACTCACTGTTTTTATAGCAGCAATGACAATGAATCACACACCCCTGAGAACGAAACAGGGGAAAGTACCAAAGGATGTTTTTCTGTGGATAACTGCTAGGTGGAGGAGAGAATTTTATTTGGTGGGGTTTCCTTCAAAGTCTCTCTGATATGAGTTTTACCAAATGCAGAGGCTCATCTGGCACAAAAGATCAGAGTTTATCTTTATTTTTGTAGACGGTTATACAACAAGTGGCTGGACTGTGCACGGGATAATAAAAAGAGACACTTGGAGGTGATTACCAGCTGAGCCTCTCCTACTGAGCAGCATCTTTATTAAAGGGTCACTCACTGGATCTCAGGTAGTCTTAAAGAATCTTTTCAAATCGATCAATAAAAATCTGAAACTGTGATCAGCCATTTAAATGGAAAATGATGGGCAGGTCTTTCGACAGTTGATTTGTGTTGGCATCCATTCACAAAAGTCACTAGCTACTCAGTTTTTCGCTGAAGTGCGCCACTGTTCTTCAGCTGCCACAGCCGTGACGTCACTATACCGGCGCTGAGGGTGCAGTGTTCTCCTGAACAACATCTCCCTCTGCGTAACCTGGGACTCCCCGAGCTTCTGCACTGATATAATCACTGAATACTGGCAGGAAAACCTGACGTGCATGGGTGTTGTAGTCGTGCCAGCTGCAACACGCATGCAAGGCTGCAGAAACTGAGGGGTGCACAGACAGTATGGACGTAGGTACTGTGACCTCATTGGTTTCTGAAGTCCTGCTTTGAAGCCTTGAGAGTTGGCTCAGTGGCTAACGACTTGCATCTTTCACTTCGGCTTATTGTTTCAGCTTTTTTGAAACCTTAGCGCGGTCCAGGTCATCTTCAGAACATGCTTGTACTTCTTTACACTTGAAGGGAAAAACTTTATTTTTTTATTTTAAATGCAATAGTGTTTCTCGTGTGGCCCACCTCAGATCATACTCAGCTGCATGTGGCCTGAAATGAGTTTGACAGCCCCGAGTTAAAACTTCTTCAATTATTTTTCATTTTCTGTTGATTAATTTTAAGAAGTTCCATCCCAGCATTTTAATGCCAAAAGCACGTAATGGAAAGACGGTAATGAAAAACACCACCAGTGTTTTCTTTCTGCGTGCACAATGTGAACAATGACAGTCAAATGCCGCAAGTACGCAGTCTCATTTTAAAAGCCGGGGAGAGAATGAGACTCCTAGTTTCACACACAAATTGGCATTCCAGCGCTTAATCACTGCTATTGTGTTGAATCAAAGACTCAGAATGGCCGTGCCACTCTACACAATTAACCCCGGTGCTCTCACACCCAGTCTACCCATCACTCCCTGGTGAGAGCCTGCCATCTCTGGCAGACATATTATTTACAGTGTGATCGAGCGCCGCTGCCCTGGAATGGAGGGTTTGATTTTCCCCAGTGGCATCTTATCGCAGTCACAGAGCTGCAGCTGCATTCCCCAGGAGTGAGTCACAGTCGGAGCCAGAGGCAAAGAGCTGCACCTTTCGGTTTTATGCACTTGCCTACTTCATTGATACAGTTGACAGACTGTGTAAAACAGACAAACAAGCTCTCATAATAGGCGGTGACTCACCTTTTTTTGTGTGCTAAGCCAAAGAAAGAGAAAAACATAGACACAGACAAAGGTTAGCAGCTCGGTCACAGGAAGTGGAACACAATATTCTCACATTACACGGTAAATGTGCGTTGCGAGTGTCCCAACTTGCAGGGAATTTTGCTTGAAGGTTTACAAGGAGCAATGCAAAATCTATATCGGTGAATTCAGCTATTTGAGTCAGCCAGCGATGTGCCCAGACTGAGCGCAGACACTGTATACTGTAGCACTCAGTCTGGTCTGGTGCAGGTGCCTGCTCATGGCCTAAAAATACCACCAGGGACAAGAGGAGTGATATGATAAATGCAGCATTTGCCCTTGCAGGTTCACAGTGATGCCACTAAATCCATAGACCACACCCACTTTTCTCAAACAGGTAGTGTTTTGGAAAGCACATCAGCAGCCATCCTCACATTCTGATTGATGGCCAAGCATTTCTAAAAGCTCTTTGTGTCATAGAGAGTTCATAATCTTAACGTCGGTTCATTTAATGCGTGCAGGCTTCATGTCCATGCTGACCTGTAGCTTCTGTTACAGATGTGCCTGGATGCCCCTCCATTTACCATCACACCGAGGGCTACCCAAACCCCCAGCACGGCAACGACGGTAAATGGGAATGTTTAGCATTTTCTTATTGGCCTTTACTGCAGTTATGCCCTTTAAAGGCCCCCAATAAATGTTATTCTGGAGTTAAAGTTGCATGTACCCAATCTGCTCTGTCTCCAAAGCTTTATCTACTCTGGTTAGAGGTTTGCGGTCATTGGCTAACCGGCGTAGAGTGTGCGTGTTTCCATTGGCTAACCAGTGGTGTGTCTATTTCCATTGGCAGAGGCTCTAGACTCACCCCTGCCTCAAGAATCCCTGAATAAACATAAGTCCTAGAAAAAGCACACTATTTCCCCAGCAAAAAGGAAAACAATCCCTCCCTTCTTTACCATTATTTGCGAGGCCATTTTTGGCAATTTGAAATCTCATTCAGTTGTACTCAACATGTCAAAACACCCTTAAAGGCCCAGAAGGCATCACAGGGCTCACACTCCTGAAATCCTCTCCCTGTTACGCAACTGTTCTAGTGTACTTTTGTAAAAGGGCCTCGGTTTTGTTAATGAGTTATTTTGGTTGAACGGTGTCTAAAGCTTGGCGCTGGTTCCGCGTGAATGAAGGCCCTTTGAAACACTGACGCCGTTCTCCCCCTCGTCTCTCAGGCTATCTGTTTGAAAACGACTCCCGTGTGGTTCCAGAGAAGTTTGAAGGTGAGTCTGCTTACCGCACATGCCCCTGCATTCACACACAGCTTCAGCTGCACAGCACGCAGGTGTCGGGAACAACAGGAAACGCAGGAACCTGCTCCAATCTTACAAGATTAACTCAGCTATTGCAGATTTGTCAGTAGACCTGAACAAGTCTGAGCAGAAAGGTCAACACTGGGTGATCTTCACCCACTTGAAAGTGAGCGCAGTAGTGTTACAAAACTGACGTTAGTGTCTGAGGGTTAATGCTCAACTAAAAAAGTAATGGCTAAGCAGCGGAGCATGGCGCCAAATGGGATACATTAAATCTTTAAATGGTCAAGAAGTGATTAAGTGGTTCAAATTGGCTGCAATTCACTTGATCGGAGCGTTCTCGATGAACAGAAGTGAACAGCAAAAATAACAATATCTAGTTTTTTCCATACAAAGCTAATTTTCTGCTAATGCATGCAGATTGGTTAGTGAAAACAGACTCCCCCGATCTGCTGTTTGCAAACAGTAACGTGCGCGTGTGTGTTAGGAGCAGCCGGTCGTGGTGGATGCCGTAAAGGTGTGACATCTCTGTTACTTACAGAATGGTATTTACTGCAGTCCAAACCCGTAAAAACAAAGAAACACTTCAATTTTTCACTTCCCTCTAAACATTCTATTAAATCATGACGAAAAGGGCCAGCGGAAAAGTCTTGCTGAGGCACATGAGATGAAAAAAGTTGGGAACCGCTGTAACTCTCATTTTATGCAGACATCAGAGCGTCCTCAGAAACGCAGTTAGCGGGTTTGGTTCCTCTGTGTGCTGCGTGCAGAAACGAGCTGTTTCCTATGCTGCTGCTTATTGATGCTAAGGGAGGCCGAGCGAAGAGCCCGAGGGCGTCAGCACTCGTTCGACCAGTGAAGTGTGCAAGAGAGACAACAGCAGTAACTTAGCTGTGCGTCTCGTGTTCCCACACCTGTGTACAACATATCGAGTACCTGGTAAACAACCTAGAACCAAACACCAATCAGTGTCCATTTACCTCGTTAAACAGTAAGCTTCTCATCCTTGGGTTCTTTCTAAATGCCCAGTACTGCTCCTTACTTTTATCGCTTTCATTTCCCTCTAGTTCAACACACTTTGGCTTGTTTAGCTGCGAGCTGACATTTATAGGTATTTGGGTTTACATCTGTATGCAAACATGGGGGGGGGTCAAGATTAGATGACCCGCGGATGTACTTATCCCACTAGAATTAAGCTACTTTTAGGCTGTTTGGGGTCAAATATTTCTTGTTTGCGCTGCAAGAAGCACTTCAGACCATAATTTAGCGATTGAATCTTAACGATCTGATGCATTCATGTGCTGAAAATATATCAGCTCTCACATTAGCTTGGCCGCAGATAAATCATAATGCACACGAGGCAACAAATCTGTGTTCCAGCCTCCGTGTACTGCAAAGAAAGCATTTTGGCAAATGTACTCAGTCCATAAACACACTGACCTGCTCTGTGTTCCTTGTCCAGGTGAGGTGAAGCAGGAAGGGGGTGGTGTTTTTCGTGAGGGCACACCTTACCAGCGCCGTGGCTCTTTGCAGCTCTGGCAGTTCCTGGTGGCCCTTCTGGATGACCCGGGCAATGCCCACTTCATCGCCTGGACAGGCCGCGGCATGGAGTTCAAGCTAATTGAGCCAGAAGAGGTAAGTCTGAACTGTAAACCCATCCTTTCTTTGTTGTCTGTAGATGGGACCAGCCTGGCCACCATGACGTCACCCACTGGTCCCAAAATGAATCCTCGAGCTATGCGTTTTTGCGGTTGTCATCGTAGTACTTTAATTTTTTGGTGGCGAGAGAAAGGGGTAGATCTGACTGTGAAACCACACACTCAATGGCTAATGATTTGTGACTAACACAACGTCATCCACCGAGCATTTCCTGGATTATCCTCTTTTTCTTAGAATGGCCATAAAATGACTTCCACTCAGAACGCGACTGCCTGTTGTTTTGGAGCTGACAGTTGATTTTAGACGTAGACATAGACAGGAGCTGCCTGCCTTGGTAACACTACTGTATTTACCACTATACCATCTGTCAATCATCAGTATCCTTCACTATCGCTGGCAGTTGCATCACTTGAAACGAGCAAATTCAGTCTTCTAGCCAGAGAGAAAACTCCATAAATGTTTGGGTGAATCAAGTCGGGAGCACGCAGCGCACAGCAGGAAACGGAACCAGCTCCAGAGCGTTCCCTCTACTGGGAATTCGGTTTAAAGTAAGGGTGCTGCCGGGGTACAGCATGCTGGAGGCAGGACACGAGATGTCCGCTGACTTGCTGTGAATTCAGTGGTCTTATAACCTGCAGAGATTTTGTACTAGAGAGATGGCAGGTTAAAAGTCACTCAATATCCAGTGAGTGTCTCAGATATTTGCATTCTCACATCTGACTCCATTGAGTAACCTTAAAGACTTCAGTGCATGAGTGAAAACACGCCACACAGGCAGCAGAGTAACCTCTTTATGAGCTATAAGGTTTACAGCGATGGCTGGATGTAACGCTGAGGCCTTAATGTTTGGGAAGGAATTGAAAGCACTGAATTTGGGTATTGAGGGAGAATTTGATGGCTGCTTGATGCAAGAACACGCAACAATGATGATGTCCTTGCTCAGCATTTTTAAAGAGTCCAGGTACACGGGGCCCCTCGCTGCAGTAACAATATTACTCTGAATGTTTGGGGGGAAAAAGACAACCGTGATTTAAAATGCATTAGCATTATTTTCAGTCCATTACTGTGTGGCCTTGTCCATAGATAGTGCTGATAGTCATCATGGCATTAATATGAATCTGATAAGGGCAGCACAGGGGTTATTCTTGGAATAAATTCAGTGAGCGTTTGAAGGTGCTACCTAGATTACAGCAATGAGAAGTGGGATTTGGCCACTTCCCTCACAGGCCTATTCCGCGATCCATCTTCCATTAGGCCCCCATACATTATTCAACACACACTGGATTGATAAATGAAGGACAGGCGCTATCGCAGAAACATCCAACACCCCCGCTCTCTCTCACCTCCTCACATTTCTTAGGTCCAGACATTTTTGCAATGTTTAAGTCTGCAGTTTGATTGGATATCAGAGCACGTCCATTTAGGTGGGTCCTAATACAGACAGACCTATATTGTGTTTTCCATTATCTTTTTACTGTACATTAAAAATGAATGGGGTAAGAGTTTTACAAGAGCAATTAGAGCTGAGAGCGCACTCAGAGATCAAACAGGGCTGCTGAATGCCGGGATACAACCTGCCTTCCTGAGTCATGAGTATCAAGGTTTCTCTTCCCCCAACTTTATAGTTTGTTTTCCCCCCCAAATCTGAGGTGTTTGTCAACAGAAAATTCATCCACTGTTGCACAACTCCTTGTTTTACTTCCCCTTCCTTATGTGGCGGTTAATGTGAGACATTAATTTTCTATTAGAGGTAGAGCTTCTTTATCAGCTCGGGGTTCAAATTTTGGGCCGTATTTTATGGCCTTCCTCTGACAACCCGCCCTGACTCCTGTTTCACTGCAAACACTGTGGGACTCTGGTTTCATTCAAGTGGTAATGGGTTACATAAAAAGGAAGTGAATCCACATGTGGGGACTCGCCCTGGTCTTGGCATGTTGACGCTGCTGAATTTAGAGCAGAGGAGAGTTTGGCTTGCTACTGAGGACCCCTAGTGGTCATACTGTGGAATTAACCACCTGTTAACACTTAGTCCACCTTATTTGGGCTAAATAAATAAATAAAACTCAAGCCAACGATTCTCATTTCAACATATAATTTGAAGAAGGCATGCAAAGAATTTATTCAATTAATGAATTTATTTCTATCTCCTCATCCTCAGGTTGCCAGGCTGTGGGGGATGCAGAAGAACCGTCCAGCCATGAACTATGACAAGCTCAGCCGCTCTCTGCGCTACTACTATGAGAAGGGAATCATGCAAAAGGTACAAAAAGACACCTCATTTAATGATGTCATTTAAAATGTTCGGCCTGTTAAACCTAATCTGTTTTAAACTAGTTTTGCCTTCAAGCGTTGTAGGTAACCCCATCAGGCCTATGGTCCTAATTTTATGACACCACGGTTCAGCTTCTAACTAATGGCTTCAAATTAGTTTACTTATGCCTCATAGATTAGTTATAAACCATTAATAAGCAATACTTTCAGCTTTGCAGGCGGTAAACTACCCACTTGGAAGTTTCTGTTTCTGGATTCCGGTGCAGTCGGTCTGCAGTTCTTTACCGAAAACAAGTGGATAAATTATTCATTGGAGAGTGTCATCCTAATCAAGCTGAGATAGCTTCATAACGCAATTTATGAGCGAAGAGAAGAAAACACCAACCGTCCTAAAGCTGTTCTTTTTGGCCTATAAATGATAGAACCTCAGTTCCAACTTTTCTGAATATAGAAAGTGGGGAACATTAGAAAACAAGAGAGGTTCTAATCTTATTCCACCTGTTGGACCATAATTGTCAACCCTTGACTCATTTTATATATTAATATTAATTGTATATATTAATTGCGCACCATGAATTCACCATCGGTGTAAACAAAAGTGTTGCAGTGGCCACTCTTTCATGGAAGAGTCGAATTAAATTGTTATTAATCTAAATAACTTACCACCAATCTAAGTTTCTCGAGCTTTTCTGTGCTCCTTCTTCCTGATGTTGCCATCACTTGGTATTGCTACATCTATGACTATGGCCTTCATCTGCTCGTCCACCACTACTATGTCCGGTTCGTCTGTATCTGGAAGTCCCACAGGATCTTAGCGGTAGTTGGATGGGACTGGTCCCTTCTGGCCATCCTTGGGGATCAGGACTGTCCAGCCTTTGCTCAGCCATTCAGCATGTGTCTCATCCATTAGCTTCTTTAGCCAGTAGCTGTGAACCATGTCAGGGCCTTTCTTGGATGTCTGCCTCTGTGGTGGTTACTGGATCCTGAGCATTGTTGTTATGTGCTGTTCCTCCAGTATTGCTCCATCTCCAGACTTGGTGGTGGTGGGGTGGTTCAGTGGAGAACATCTGGTTCATTCTCCTGGTTTCTGGTGTACCTCTTCAAGTGGTTAGCTAAGGCTGTGAGTCTTTGCTTGGCAGTTTCTAAAGCCCTGCTTATGAACAGCCTGCTGTGCTTCTTAGGACCCCTTTCTTCATCACATCTTTCTGGTAGCTGGCTAACTTCTCTCTGTGCTGCCTTGATCTTGGCCTCAAGTCTTCTCCTTGGGGCT
>JAVDPK010000327.1:657543-668753 GCA_034780415.1 Cichlasoma orientale | reverse complement strand
GCCACATTGATCAGTGATCAGCAGATAAAAACAGCGGTCAGCACTTTTTACAGTGACATTTATGCTGCCTGACCCCCCAAAAATGGCCAAATCACATGTAAGTGTGACAAATATGGAAAAATAAAATAAAAATTAGGAAGGGGGCAAATACTTTATCGCAGCACTGTATGTGGAAAGAGGCAGCACCATCTGCTGCGTCAAACTGGGGATTCAAAAATTCATACAGAACCGATTTACTTTTTCTCTTTGTCCATTTACGCACAGGAATCCAACCAATATTTATCAAACATGTTCCTCAAATTCCTCATTTCCCCCTCTTTGCTTTGTCTGCCTGGTGTAGGCTTCCAGGATTGCATGTATATTTTCATTTATGGGGCCGTTTGAGGGCAATTCTCTCCGTCAGCAGTCCTCACCTGACCTGATTTGAGAGGAAGCAGGGAAACGTATGGGCAAGGGGGAAGGGAAGTGGGTGGGCTCCCGCTTACATAACAGCCCTCCAATGTAAACAGAACACATGCTAGATGTGCTTGTCTGTCCTTATGCATGATTTCTATGGTGAGTGATGATGACGCAAAGGAGGGAGAGACTGTGAGGGAAGAGAAAAGGAGAAAGGAAGAATATGCTGTGGTTGGAGGGGATCCATGAAAGATTCTTGAGAAGGCGAGAGTGGAAGAGACAGAGGGGGAGGCAGCCTCTTCTGGATCCCAGTAGTTGGATTTGCATTCTTGTGCTCCACTGTCCAGTTAAACAACACACGTTCATCTGTGCATGAAGTTCTTTTGAGTTATTTTTGCAAGATGTAGCGAGCAGATTAGATTAAAATGAAGAGTCCTGCTGCTGACCGACATCAACAGACCAGCTCACCATGTGGTTTTGTGTAGCTACAGTTGTGTGCATGCCTGCATTCATGCACATGAAGTAAGCCAGAAAAGAGCAGGCTGGGAGTTTAAGGGTGTCTGCAAACAGTCTTTGAGATTCGAGCATACACTGCAATTGACAGCACAGCTGGCTACAATGTTCTCCTGCTGCTGAGTGGAAAATTCCTACTATGACTGAGCATAGAGTATTAAGTGTGTATATGTGAGGGAGAGAGTGTATGTGCATGACACACACACCAATGAGAGGCAGAGAGGAAAAGAGGAGGGCGATCAAGGGGGGCTGGGCCAGCGTCCAAACAGCTCGTGAGGGATTGGTTGGCGGAAAAGCTGCCTTTGTGAGATCACAGCCCCCACAACAGATTCCACCCACATGGCGGACTTCATGTGAAAAGGGCCACGCTGCCTGCACCCAATTAAAAAGTGGAACCTTCTAGTCATTCACACTTTCCTGCTTCATGCAAAAAGACCCATTTACACAGTTCTATAGATGAGTCAGAAAAGACTTTTCACTGGCAACCTGCGGCTGCCATCCTTTCTGGAAATGAAAGCAGCGCTCTGATCTTTTCAGCACATGCAGTGAATGACAATAAATCCAGATATAGTAAACGAGTTTATGTCTCATCTAAAAGAGAAGATCGCGGATATTAATCTTTAGTTTGGGTTTCACCCTCATTATTCTGCCTGCCCAGAGTGGAGCAACGGGAACACAGAAACTAGCCGGCAAGCACGGGACGTTCAGTGAACTGGTGATTTCCCCAAATGTTGGTTGATTTCTAAAATACAAGAAAATGTCGACTGGGAATCCTGCTATTCTAGCTATGCCGACATACACAGGGAATACCTTGGCCAATACCCTGCAAACGGGACGGCAGATGGAAAAGAGTTTCCGTACGACAGGAGCGCCAAAACAAAGGCCCAGGTGACCGGCAAGCTGAAAGCCGTGCGCATGAAATACAGGCAGGCAGTGGACTCAGGGCGTCGTAGTGGACATGGACGCGTTGTCCTCACATTTTTTGAACTGTGTGAACAAATATGGGGTGGTTCACCAGCCACTAGCACCCTGGACGTTGGTCTGGAAACAGCAGATCTAGAAGACAGTGCCTCTCCAGTACAGCAGGACGTTTCACAGGCCCGTCGAGCTGAGCTTGAAGAAGAGCTCCAGCTGAAGAGGAGGATGTTAGACTTACTGGAGGAGTCTGAAAGACGTAACTCGGAGAGACTGGACAGGATTTCCGAAAACATCAGCAGTATAACTGCCACAATTAGAGACGGCTTTTCTCTTCTGGGGCAATTAATAAACCAGCAACAGCCACAATTACATTTTCCACACAGCCTCATGGGTGGATATGCGCAAGGGCCATTTGTGCGTGCCCAACACAACTACTACAGCGGGCCTTCTTCTGCTCAGGCGCAAAGGGCCCCACCACAAAATGAGCCACTGAACAGTGACATCGTGGACTTGTAAAAAACTTGTGCACATTTCTCGTACATATTTTGGGCATTAAGATGGTGTGTAAAGTATTGTTTGTGAAAGCCACCTTGTTGAAGCACTTCTAGCCTTTTCATATTTAAGCATGTATAGAACAGTTAGAGGTTTTGTATAGAGAGAGCTTATTTTCAACAATAAAAGTGTTTCCTGCAGTTTTTTTGGTACATGCACAACATAGAAACGTTTTACAGTTGCGTGTTTTTTGCAAAGCCACGGTAAAGAGCAGTCCATGAACCACTGTCTATATCTATCACTACCTACGTAAGCAGCACTCCATTTACATACATAACAAGTATTCAGAGTGTAAATGTGTACATGAAAATAGAATCAGGGATCAAGGAACTTAGTCACAATTCTTCTCACACGTTTCCCAGCACTTTCATTGCAGTCCGTGACATATTTATTATTCTGTGTGCGAGGCTGCCAGTCCTGGTCGATCTCTGCGGCGTCACGCACACATTGTGCATCAACAGTCTCTTGCGCAGCCTCACAGTAATTGTGCAGGACAAAACTTGCGTACATCAGGTGGGGCAAGTCGTTTAGGTTTATGTCCATTGGTCTCCGAAGTGCTGCAAACCGGGCCTTGAGTCTGCCAAAAGCGCACTCTATAACCATGCAAGCTCTACACAAACAAAGTCCAAAGTACTGTTCCTGGGCAGTTGAGCCACCATTTGAATATTTGAATATAGCAATAATGGGTAGGCTGGGTCCCCCAGAAGGAAAATAGGAATAGGAGCCTCATCGTCAACAACTTGCTTTGCCAGGTGGTATTTTACCCGTCTTTAAAAATCTGTTTATCTTTGAGTTCGCAAATACGCGGGCATCGTGCAGATGGTGATGGAGGTGGTGTTTATTTTAGGAGTACTACTAAAAAAAAGAAAAAAAAACAATATTGAATTTCATGACAGTAAGAATCAAACTAAAAGGTTTTTATTGTTATGCAAATAAAATATTAGTGTGTCTGAGCCCTCGATGCGTTGAAACTGGAGGAGCATCTGTGCATGTATCATTTGAATTATATGCCAAATGTGATGGGGCAAATCTGACTCTGAAACTTGTGCTTGACAAATTGTTAGCCAATGAGGCTACCCTGGAGGATCCTCCTCTCAGGGTAGGAGAGGGCTTTTCCCACCAATTTCTGTGGGATCAAGCCACAGGCATTAGCAAGATCCAGCCAGAGTACTGCCGAGTCCTCTCAAGCCTCTCTTATCAGCTAATTTACCACACTCGTGTTCTATGCAGCCTGGAACACCTGGGACTCCTGGAAGAAATCCATGAGGCCATCTAGAACAATCTTGAAGAAGATCATGCATTCCACACCGAGGAACAAGATGCTCCTGAATTGCTTGATATAACTAGCATCCTCCTCCTCTACACATGCCCTCTGCACATCTCCACTGCTGTGGCACTCTTGCCGTCCTCCAGATCACCTTGAGGATCTTCCAAAGATGCACCAGCAGCTTCAGGCATTGGTTGAAGATCTTCTATGGTACACCACTTGGGCGTGGAGCTGAAGAAACCCTGGCTGACTTGATGTCTTCCCTAACCTCTTTCAGCATTGGTTAGTGTCAAATTGCTGGTGGATGTGAGCATATGAGAGTGGCACGGTGCTCAAGCTCTTGATCCCTCAAGTTGTCGCTTTACATGTGGCTCAGGTGGCCATTGATCTCTTCCACGGGGCATGGCGGGTGACCACAACACTTCTGCCTCAATAGCTTCCTCACAAATCCAAATAGGTGAAGGCACTGTGCTCGCATGCCTTTTCCTCGCTCCTTCTTCTCTGACATTCAGCATGCTGGAGGGAGGTTAGCTTCTTCTTCAGTGTTTTCCAGAGTACAGCGAGGGCTACTTGTTCATCCTCACTTGCTCTTCTGTGCTGTCCCCTCAGTGATTTCAGTTCTGTGACATTAACTTTCAGCTCCTCTAGACTGGGATCTGGTGCATGTTGCTCTTTGATATTAAACCCGTCTGCCTACAGAGATTGTGAAAGTGCTTATTGTCTGGAGCCTCTGGTCCACCTATCCCTTGGCTGTTGCATCCGATGCTGCAGCAACATCTTCATCAAACTGGTGCCACTCCCATCTTTTGGTTGGTGGCAGGCCACAGCACGTGCCAGTGCTCTGTGGGTCTGGATGTGGTTGGTGCTCGTGGTGCTGCCCGGTCAGTGACTGGTGCTCTGCGTTGCACTACCTGCTTTTTCCTCAAGCAGCCCATCTTGGCTTGGAGGACTTTTAGACCCTTTTTGCAGGCCTTGTTGCACCTACAGACTGCAACGACAAACCTCAGCTGGGGGCATTGTGCTGAGGGACTCTTTGTGGACGGCTCTCAGAGCTTAAAAGTATGAATATAAATAGTTTTCACAGTACAGTAATGTTATGTTGGTGGTTGCTGTAAAACTGTAGGTATCACCATCAAATCCTCTATAACCTGGCCCTTCATTGCAGACCTTTACCCCACTGCAAAAGTTAAAGTCTTGCACCTTAAATCCCACTTTACATGATAATTTTTGCTGAATGAATGTAAGATTTGCAGGAGCAGCTGCTGAGGCTGCAGGTCATCATCTCATCAGGATTTAAACGATAGACTTAGTTATGTTCATTTAAAAATAAAAAAAGACTCAACATTCTAAATGCCATTAACACCAAATTCACCAGTAAGCAGGCTGACAGCCTTCCCGTCCACGATGGGGAACTCGAGCCTCGTGACTCGCTGCGCCTCACTGGGAAACCTCACATCACACTGAGAGACATCTGAGTTGATCTGTCAATAAGTCAGATGGGATGCGCTGTGACATGTGCTGATGAACTGAGCAGCGCTGCCAGCGCCCGTCTTTCTCCTCTGATGCTGATTTGAGCGGACAAATCTTATTTACTCCTCATTTAGCCGCTATTCCAGCACACCGAGTTTATACAGCCTACAAACTGTGAGAAACATTGTTTTTCAATTAGGCAAATATATTTCACCAAGGGGAGGTGCACACAAACCACTGATAAACATGGTTGTCCTTAATCTAAGTAGGATTAAGTGCTCATCTTGGATTATGGTACACGGGGACGTTTGCATTTTCAGCCATTAATGACAAAACCCGCCTCAGAACTGCAGAGCGTGCCTGAGCGGACTTTACAAAGTGCTGAAACAGTGATCGGTTGTTTTTCAGATTGTTTTGCTGAATGAAAATAATCTTTTGTAGTCAGGATTATATATTCATGATGCTTATTTAATTTTACCCATCTAGATTGCAAATGTGATAAATTTAAGAGAATAAAATAACATTTTTTTCACGTTGTAGTCAAGTCAATATTTGGACTTAAAGCGCTGCATTAACTGTTTAGGAATTACAGCCATTTTTATACATAGTTACCCATTTTCAGAGGCTCAAAAGTAATTGGACATGAACTGTTTTTAATACTTGGATGAAAACCTTTTGCAGTCGGTGCCTGTTTGAAGTGACTGTTTGAAGCTCCCTTCAGTTGCTGCTTGTTTGTGGCTCTGTCTGCCTTTACGTTTCTCTTCGGTACCTGAAAGGCATGCCCTGTTGGGTTGGAAACAGGTGACTGACTTAGCCATAGAAGAATATCCAATTTATTTCTTAGGTTGCTTTTGCTTTGGGTCATTATCCATTTGCACTGTGAAGCACCGTTTTTTTGCATTTGGCTGAATCTGAGCACGGCATGGCCCTGCACACCGGTCCTGCTACCTCTATAAGAGGCCACGTTATCAATAAACACTAGTGACCCAGTTCCACAGCAGCGATACATCCTCGTGCCATAAAATTAGCTGACAGATGTGCGCTTCGGATCACGAGCTGTTCCTTTCCTTCTCCGTGCTTTTGTGTTCCCGTCATTCTGGAGCATTAATCTGGGTTTTGTCTGTCCAAAGCTTTTTTTATTTTTAGAGCTGTGCAGGCTCTTTTTGCCTTCTTGTTTCTCGAGCGTAAACAGTGGTTTGCACCTTGATGTAAACCTGCTGTATTCACATCCATGAAGGTGTCTCTTTATTGTAGACTTTGACAACCTGCTTCTTATTCTTGACTTGGTGAGATGCTGTGAACTTGCTTTTCTTAACTTTGGAAATAATTGCGTTATCAAGAACCTTCGTTACCTTTTGTGGTTTTTCAGGTCTGCTTTGAGGTGAGCTGAACCGCGCATCGATTCTTTTGAGGAACGATTGTTCATGTGGGCACGCCTGAAGTTTTTGCTCCCTCTCTGATCGGTCTGTTTTGTTTTTCAGCCCAATGCTGCGCTCATTCATTTGCACTGAAATCTCTTTGGGCCGTCCTCACATTGAACAGTTTCAAAATGCGAGATCAGCAACTGGAATTAACTCCAGATGTTTTAATCTGGAATATAAAGGGTACAGGGATTACCTGGCTATGAAGCTGTTTATCAGTCAAATGTCCAATTAATTAGAATTATGTATAAAATTGGCTGTAATTTTCAAGCTGTTGATGCATTGCTTTTGCTAAAGCCTTTGAATCTGCACTTTAAAACATACTGTGGTGGTTTACAGAAGCAAAACTACAAAAAAAAAAGTGTCTTTGTACACATGGATCTATATCCATCAACAAATTCCAAGCTGCAAATAACAGAGACACTGAGATAATGAGACAGGTTTTTGTGGATTTCGTTTATTAGTCCATTAAAGAAAACCTTCCAGCACACGGTTCAGCTGGAGAATCAGGGGCCAATAACAGACCAAAGAGCCAATGAGATGTAGATTTACTCACATATTTATTACATAAATATATAGTAAAATAGACCAGCGACAATTACCATAAAAAATATCTTCCTTTAAAACCCTGACCATAAACAAAGATTTAAAAATCACACATTGACATTTACAAACACGCTGATTGTCTGGACCTGTCGTAAGCAGCCCAACCTGACTGCACACCACCCACTGGACTCATGTTGGAGGGAGATGTAAAAAAAAAAAGGAGAGGTGTTGGGTGCTCGGGACCAGCAGGGGCTTGGGTCCAGGTGAGGAAGGGTTTGGTGCGATGAAGATGTGGGTGGTGTGAGAGAAGATCACAGTAGATATTCGGATGCTTCCTGCATGTGTGTGTGTTTATCTGAAAGAAATCCCGTCAGTGTGGATTTTATTTAGCCCAGAGCGTTGCCTTAAGCTTCACTATACGTCTTTGCATGTTTGTTTACCCCTGTGCATCATGGGAATGAATCCTGAATATTGTTCCTTTGCTTTGCATGCCAGTGACAGTGACGTCAACTGAGAGGTAAATAAAGAGAGGAAAAGGAGATAAAAAAGAAGCAAACCCATTATTTGTTGGCATTTTGTTATTGTCTGGTTCAACGTGCACCAGATATCGAGAGGTGGAGGGTTTGTAGTACCATGGAAATTTACACAGTCTCCCATATGTCATTAACATAGGAGTAAACTTTTAAATACTTTCTGTAACCCTTTGTATTACCCTGAAAACACACGACTGTCTGGCACCTCTGGCTCGAGACTGAATGAGAGATCTGCTCTCATACAGTGAATGGCCTTTTTTTTTATGTGCACTGTTTCCTATTATGCAGCAAACTCTTAGCATCGGCTGTACCTGCAATCACAATGTTTTTCTACTGAAGCTTCCCATCTCAATCCTCCTTTCATTTGGAGTTCTATTCTCTCCGCCTGTCTCATACTGTTCCAGGACATTGATATCAATCATTCAGCGACTCATAAAATTCAGCTCAAGGATAATAAAAATATAAACTCTTTCAATTTTAGGCAGTCTTCTTGGTAACTTCTAAGATGAGGGATATCTGTGATTGTGATTACAAGTGCAAAGTAATCATGGCATTTTGTAGGCATTTCCATTAGTACCTGGTACCAGGTACTTTTTTAGTACCCAGTCAGCCGGGGTTCCGAGCGATCCGAGGCGATCTGCTGAAGCACCCGTTACCTGCCCCTGCTCGACGTGAACAGCTGGTTAACACCGAGCGCTGAGGCGGCCGATCAAAGGAAATTTGAATAACTGTAATTACACAACTGTTTGTCCTATCAAAAAAATTCAAACGGTTTCTGAAAGCTGAGGCACTTCACACCCATCGTAGGGTTATTACAGTAATTGAAGTACACGAACGGCAGCATTTTTGAAGTACACTGAGTCGATTACGACATGTTCCAGTGGGAAATGTCACGGTAGCTACGTTCACGTTCTACTTTCTATGGAAAAAAGCAAGTTTTTTTTAATGTTGCAAAGAGAAGCACTACTATTCTACAGTACACTGCATGTTCCAACTTCACTTCATTATGTGACATTTTTGGTTAATTTATTACGAATTGAATGAATTTGATGAGCCGCTGAAGTCCTGCTCACAGTCCTGGATCAGGGTAACATCTTCAGTCTGCTACACATTGTTGTTCCTGGTTGCGCCGCAGATAATAGCCTAGCTGAAACACTTTCAACATAACTGCTGACAACACCTAGCATCCTGTCTTTGGCTCCTTCCACGTGTCCTTGGCTGGTCAGGCTGACCCCTCCCAGCAGCTTCTGCGCTCACAGTGAAACAAGGAACATTTGAAAGAGTGATATAAAACAAAGGAAAGTGGATCCTTTTGTGGTCTTTGTTAAATATCTTGTACTTGTGTGTTTTTACATTAACACAAACATGCTGAGCAGGTTGAAGGAGCGTCCTTGAGAAGATCCGAGGAGAAAAAATAGACAGAAATTCCAAAAGAAACATCAAATTAAAACTTAACCCAGAGAGAGAGAGAGAGAGACAGCGAGAGAGCTTCGCCTCCAACTGTGAAGTTAATTTACTTCTATTGGCTGAATCTGCTGTAATCATGAGGTTTGTAAAAGCTATTGTGTTAATGCACCATACAGACCTTGAACCTGGTGTTTTTATGTTAAATCAAGAAAAAAAAACTAAACACACCCTCGTTCAGTCCATTCATTCAGCCCTAAAGACGTTTTGACCATCACTTACTTTTTCTTGATTTAGCATATTCAAGCACTCGTCTTGCACAAAGTGTCTCTTTTCAATAGGACAGTCACTAGTAAAATGGCGAATACAGACATATATAGTTCATAGACATTTGTACATGATAACCCCATCTAGAAATAGTCTGACATAAAAATATCTAGCACCAGCACCAGCTGCTGCATACTGGATGTAGAACCTGTCTGCTTCCCCGTGAAATACTGGCCCTGCTATTGGAGAGACCAATGAAAACCTCCTTGAAACATAGTGAGTTTTTGCAAGTTTAACAGAACATACTTTAAGCATGCTAAGCCTTCTGTACATGCAACACTGAGACCGATCTGTTATAAACAGTGTGAGCGAAAAGGTGTGCAGTAAAGGAGACGTAACCTGTGCACATGAAGCCTTAAAGAGGTGGTGGTTTTTGGTGATTTGCTGGTGCTGTATAAAGTGACCTGCCACACAGTGAAATTAATAGAACCTTTAGGGTCAGCTGACCAGAGAGCATTTTCTTCTGATTTTACTTACAACACTGGGCTTGTATGTCTGGAGGGCTGAAAGTGCACATGCTCTGAGGGTGTTGGGCAGAACAGAGGAACAGGGAGACATCTTGGACCAAGAGGGTGGGGTAGAGAGAGGATGGACTGAAAGCACCTTTTGAGGCTTTTTAAAAAAAATCAAACCTGAGAAGTTTTAAACCCACTCTTATATTCAACCTGACAAGCATATCTTTAAGCAGCCCCTTCCACCCTACAGCAACTATTCATATATTCTCTGATCTGCATCTCTGATTGATAGATTATTAATAGATGAACTAATCTGCGTACATTCTTAGCTGTCTAGGCATGCATTTTTCACTATAAATCTCCATGCAGAGAGTCAGAGCAGCATAAAACCCATTTCTAGTCTACGCCACTTTACCCCCTATAAGTGTCCTTAGGTCTTGGTATTAAGAAAAACATGCAAAGCTATTCGTAGTGGCCAAATCATAGTGCACTGAACTGAGCTCAGAGGGGACCAACCACGCTTTCACTTATTTTCTGTCATCTATAATCTGTGGACGCTCATATTAAACATGAGCGATGTTTCAAATAATGATGTCAGCTTAAGTGCAAGTAGTCCCTGTTAGCCATGAGCTCAGACTTCAGAGTGTTCTAAATGCTTGGTGTCAGACAGGTGTCTCTGCTCTTAACCACAGACTGTATATAAAACACAGTCATATTATCTGGGCATGACGATTGACGCCACTGTGGACGTGCCTTAAACCAGCACTCTTTCTAATGGCCATCAGCGGGTAGCTCCTCTGGCTGCAGACGCACTTACTCTTGTGTCAAAGCATACAGGAAAAAGACCCATCAGCTCAGTTCTGCTGTGGTTGCCCCGTGATAATATTTTTGCATTCAGCGACCGACTGCAAGCAGTTGCAGCAACCAACTGGTTGCCCTGAGGTTGAGTACGCAGCACCCTGAACCTCTGGGTGACCACTTTAGATCGCGATTGCACAGGTCGCCTGTTTGGAGGCAACCTGTCTCCAAACAGTTGTAGTCCGACTCAGGCTGACCGCGATTACTCAAAGACGGGTTTGCAAATACTTGCAGTCCAATTTATAAACGTCTGAGACGGTCTGTGCCAGTCAGCACAAGTCATCTGTGATGCATCTCTTTGCTGCAGGGGACTCTCAACCCAACTGGCTGCATTCTGGTTAAATTTCTATATAAAAGCAAGGTTGCCATGCGCCTATGTCCTTTTGCAGTTAAACAGGATGGCGATTTAATCAGAGAGGTTCTGGCTGATGTCCTGCTGATGGCAACAGATTTGAAATTTTTATCAATTTAACAAACTGATACACACACACACACACACACACACACACACACACACACACACACACACACACACACACACACACACACA
>JAVDPK010000327.1:638522-656538 GCA_034780415.1 Cichlasoma orientale | reverse complement strand
TTCAGAGTTCCTTTCACTGGAACTAAGGGGCCGAGCCCAACTCCTGAAAAACACCCCCACACCATAACCCCCCCTCCCCCCCTCCCCCCCTAAAACTTTACACTTGGCACTAATCTGAAGGACACATGAAGTTTGGAGGTCTGTAGTGATTGACTTGGCAGAAAGTTGGCAACCTCTGAGCACAATGCGCCTCAGCATCCGCTGATCCAGCTCTGTGACTTTACAGCTGAACACCTAAATTCAGTGGGTGGGTGAGTGAATACTTTTGGCAAAATAGTTTCATTCTTTCAGCCCGAACATTGTCAGAAACTTGCAACAATGTTTGCAGCTTGTCTAATGAATGCATTTGGCACTCTGATTACATTCATGGGTTTCAGTTTTCTCTCCTGATTTTCTTGTTGCACTAATGCGGCCACAAAGGGAGCGTCAGCTTAGATGTAGTCATTTAATATTGTGTGTAGCGATAACCTAAAAGTCACTCTTGGGAGTCCTCAGTTCCTAGCATGCAGCATAATAATTCACTCTTTTCCCCGAGATCAAACTCCACAGCATATTTAAGCCCAAGCCTCCAAAATAAATCCTCTGGAGTCCTATGAAACATGCTGTGCAACAATGCCACAGAGCAGGAGGGATACAAAAACAATCAATAAGGCCATCATTGGAAAAGGGAAGCCAAAATTGCAAAGCCTTGAAGCACAGCCGCGGCTGCTCTTTTCTGCAGCAACAGCCCATTTGTGAGAACTGATGCAGCTTTTAGTTTGAAATATCACGCACTCCTGAAATTCACAGTTTTCTTCTCTCGCAGTCCTGCCACACTCAAGTAGTAATGCGCCCCAAGTGACCCGCCTTCTTCCTCTCTGCTAACCAGCTCAACACAATGTTGGTTACATTCTTCAAATAACACAAGTCTGTCACAGGAGTCTGTTTTACAGACTTCTGTCACACAGCGCGGCCTGAAAAGGTGCTTTAGGGGGTTTTAGGAGGGGAAGCAAAGCAGCTCTATCAGACATCGGCACCACAGACGTTCATAAAGCATCCACACACTCTCACGTGAACGGCGACATTCACGTGCACACACCTGTATACATGCACAGCCTTGGTTTGAGCCATGCCAACCCTTCCATACTACAGAGAATTAAACAGAAAAGAAAACAGGGCTGTGGATGGAGGAATACAGCCGGCTCCTTTGCCCTGCTGAGGGCAAACCGAGCCTGGCTTGGATGGGAGCCACGCACTGCTGCATGTACACCACAAGCAGTCGATGAGGGAAAGCTGGAGATTGCCGCTGGCACTTTGACCCTAAAGAGTGCACAGACACTAGAGTGTTACTGACAGCAAAGACTGGATTTATTTTTGCACAATCTTTCACACGTCTGTGAGAATGTAATTTATTGATAATCAAAAAATAAAATCAGAATCAAAATCAAAATGTCTTTACTGCGCTGTGGCAACTCACCTATTCCAGGAAAAAATGGACGTATAGTTAATAAATGAAGTTTAAACCGAGTCAGAAACAACAGATCAGAAGTCAAAATCTTGACTTTTTTTTTCCATGATTTTAAAACAATCAAAAATTTGAGAATCAAACATATCAGTGGATGTCCTTTAAGCAAAAATGATGGCTTAATCTCTCAGCACGTTCTTATCATATCCTTTAAAAAATATATTCCTAATATTTCTGTTATAATATAGCTGTTTATTTTCTGGCAGGAATGGTCTTCCACAGAGTGCAGCACAAAACCAGAGCAAAACCACAAAAACACCCAACCAAACAAAACCCAACAGACGAAACAGAACTCGATTTCCATGTAGGGTTAAGAAAGCAGTGAGGGCCTGATGGTTTCTGTCCAAGGTAGAACTCAGGGTCCAATTTCTGTGAATCGGGACGGCTACACGTTTTCCTCCAGGACTCACCACGGAACAAAACTAAAAGTGAACACCGGTGAGTGCAAATTGAGACCAAAGAAAGAGGAGCTAACAATGTTTTTTTCATCCAAGGTTCATCATCATTTATTAGAAAATGTTCTTTTACCTGAGAGAATCCTTCAATAGCTTCCTTTACCCAGTCACAAAAAGTGGTGTGTGTGTGTGTGTGTGTGTGTGTGGGCCTGCTGATGCTCTCATGGGACAGTGCATTATTTCCACACAAATGTAAGAAAGAGATCTGATTAGACAAAAAAAAAGTCCACATGGGTCCCTCAGTTACTTATTGCACTTCTTCAAAACAAGTGTAAATGCTATAATTGATCATTTCATTGCTTTGCCCAAAAGCCTCTGCAACTAATTACAAAAAAATAAATTTAATGGTCCAATAGTCCTTTGGCTTGGGTGTAATTTATATATATATTTATATTATATAAGGATTACAGTATTACCTCCAAAGATTCTGACCCTTGCTGTCAGTTTGGACAGTTCAAAGTGCTTTTTAATAAGTGCTCAATGAAAACTGATTTTTGTGGTTGAACCCTGACCTCACATTGTAGAAGCAGAGGTAAGTACAGGGTTAAGTAAACTACGCCACATATAATCCACATACAAATGTTGACCACTTTGAATACTTTTAAGAATTTCAAGGACTTGGTCGCATTATCCAAAGATTAAAGCTGCGCTTTCAAGACAGACTGAATTTAGGGCCTGGTTTTAATCTTGTAATTTGAGGCCTTAATGCACCACAAGATGAGAGCATCGCATTACACAGACATAAGTAGTACTCAAACTTTCAGACAACACACACACACTCGCACACACACACGCACACACACACACACACACACGCACACCACTTTCTGAGCAGTTTACGAAAAACAGCACATCTCGTAGAATCCTTGTTCTCCACAACATCCCCGGTACCCCTCCTACTTCTCTGGGTCCCAGACTGCTGCGAGGATTTACTGAGCCTAAGGACCAGCCAGCAGGCTGGGCTAAAGGCCAGCAAACCCCAACAGTCCTGGCCCTCACCCACACAAAGTAGCAAGGGTCTCTGGGTCATGCAAAGAACCTCTGGAATTCAAGCAAGGGCCAAATCTGATTTCATGAGCAAGACCGGCTCGCGGTTGTTCCAGTGAGCTTGTCTTTCGGAGAGATTTGGAGGGAAATTGCATAGACATCTTGCTACTTGCGTCTTAACAAACTTTACATTTGGCATGGGGGAGGGGAGAGGGGAACCAAAAACAACCATAAAACCAGAAGACATTACAGACAATCTCCACCCTTGTCCAACATGTCAACATGTGAGAATAAAACAGGATCTATGGAGGGGAAGGGCTGAGACGCTCCACAAAGCCAGCCTCAAAAAGTCTGCTTGTTGTGGTGGGGAATAGTATAATTTGTTTGAGCTCGGGGTGTCACCAGCTGTTAGAAACCAAAATTACTTTCAGCTTGAACCAGCTGGAGCCGAAAATACGGTGCTTGGTTCAAACTTGCATCGTTTAAGACACCAGTTGCACTTTGTTTTGTGCGTCGTGGGCAGGTTGGTTAGCTATCCAGTCTCATGCAAGCTAAAAGGAAACAAATCCAAAAAGCATTTAAGGCCGGCTGAGATCTGATTGCTGAAACTAATTTGAGAGGTGATTTACGACTCAGCTTCGCTAGTTACTGAAATGCTGTACGTGCACATTTGTCTCCGCAAGATGCACAAGTAAGCTTTAAGCCTCCCGAGTGCAACCGCATCAGCAAATGAGCCGTGGAAGTAATGGCATCCGAAATGACTTATAAAGGAGGCCTGGAGTACTTGTTGTTAACTAGTCTGAGTTAGGCCGATCCTCACAGGAAGATCTGATTCAGTCTTTTCAGGCTGGCTTATTGGGGCATTGGGACGGTGGACACATGGACAGATCCGTTTTAGACTTTAACAACTATGATGTGGATGCTGAGCAGCTCTTATTGCCGGCATTAATGCCAAACACTAACCTGCTCCCCCTCCCACGTTACTCAGTAGTTCACCCAAAATCAAATAAACACATTTCTCTTCCAGCCTGCAGCGCTATTTATCTGCTGGGATTATTTTGGTGTGAGCTGCAGAGTTCTGGAGTCATCATCTGTAGATATGTCTACTTTTTAAAACTCGTACTGTAGCTCAGTGCAGATTTGGGGAGCACAAGAAAAGTGCACGTATGAAAACCATTTAGTCGTTTTTATGCATGCAGCTCTGATGTTTTTCTAATGCTAGCCTGACCTCCCTCTTCATGCAGTGCTTTTTGTTTTTGTCCTTGTTCTGCTGCCGGGTTTGGATTCTGAGTTTGAACTAAAATGAATGAAATATACAATACGGGATTCTTTCCTTTGGCCACAAACGATGTCACTAAGAGCCACTGGAGCACGCTCTGAGCACCGCGGCTCTGCATGCTGCAGGCCGGAGGAAAAATGTGTAGATCTGACTTTGGGGTGAAGCATCTCTTTAAGGAAACACCCCCACTGCCCCCTTTACCTACTGCAGCTGCTGCAACACTCACATCAATAGTTTGGAAAAGCTGACTCTGATCACATAGGTTAACACACACACACACACACACACACAATTATAGTCATTCATGTGAGGGGTATGCATCGATCTCTTCGCAAACAACAGGAGGCACGGGGCTCATGATTAATGTCACAGGGCACTTCTGAATATGGATCTGCATGCACATGTGAGAGGGTGCACACATAAAAAAAATGTAACAAGCATTATGCATTACTTTTTTACTTTTATCCACTTGCATGACAATGAGATGGAGCGGTTAAATTTACTTTTTTTTTTTTTCTTTCTTTTTCACAATGAATCCTCGAGTGTTGTATGTTTTTGTATTTACATCCTTGGTTATGGCCAAAATAAACTGTAAATGAAATAAAAATCAAAGCAGAAAACATACAAAAATACATAACATAGTATTGCACCTTGCATACGGGCAATATATATTCTCAGTTTTGTTGGTTGTTTTGTAACGTCTACGTGACACCTCTATCCTTTCTTGCTGGTGTGTGGAAGTTAGGTTGTGGGTGCCGGGCTCAGGTCCAGCCCCCTCCTGTCAGCTACATTCAGTTCCATGAAACACTCAGCCATTACAGAAGTCAAAATCCCTCAGCCTCTGGGCCGTTCACATTTTAGGTTTACGGTCTGATGACTGTGCCGTTAAGGTGGAGAAGTGCTCACGTTGGCAGACTGTTTCTAATGTCTCGACATTTTCTCGTGTTTAGGTTTCACCTCCCGTCATTGGAGAACCAAATCGATAAGTAGAGGGCACCAAAGCTTGAGGGAAGAGTCCTTTTGTAACTTACACTGATGCGTACACAAAAGCACATATTATCTCAACATGTACATTTTTTTTTTTAAATCTATATATGCATCTCTGAACTTTCACATGTGCCTGCAAAATATGACTCCTCCCAAGTTCCTTTGAGTTTTGTGTTGTGTGAGGTATGACAAGATTGTGTTTCAGTTTTTTTCTTTCTTTCTTTCTTTTTTTTTTTTTTTGGATTTTCAGTTAATGTTGCATTATTTTTTCTATTTGTTTTTTTTTTTTTTTTTTTTTTAATTTCCTCCAAAGATTCAATTTCATTAAAAAAAGGAACAAAATATAAAAAAGAAATTCCTGTTTTTGTTGGTTGTAAATTCCTCCTGATAAAAGGGGACGGACGACTGGACAGACACACAAACAGATCAGTTGGCTTACAAACACAAACTATAGACGTGAAAAAGAAGTGAAATATTTTCTATGTTACACTGCACACATGGTCAAAAAGTGACAACAGCTGTTTTGTTTCTCTTTTACACAGAGCAGTTGAAGCATCAAAAAACAAACAGAAATATAAGAAAACAATGATAAAAAAAAATCTCCAATAATTTTGTTCAGGAGTCCTTTTTTTTTTTTTAAAGTCATCTTTTTTACGGATGTAAAATCCTTTCATATATCTTTTTGTTTTCTTAATCTACATCAGACTCAGAAGGTAAAAGCAGCATTGTAACCCCTACTGTCACACACACATACCCAGCCAGCTCACGACAACAAAGGACATCAATTTCGTTTTCAGTTCTTTTACAGAGATGTGTTGGAATCCCAAACCTGCATCTCGGGAATGCGGGATCTGTCTTCCCGATCCTCGCGATCTGAACGTTGGAGGTTATCCTTTCAGAGGGAGCCGAGGGAGGGCATTCGGGGTCGTCAGCTGGCACGGGAGCGGGGGTTGAGCGGGAGCCGGAGGGGACATCCGCCCTTCCTCCGTGTGTTTGACGATATCGTCTCTGCAACCGGCCGCGTCGCCCTCTCTCGCCCATGTCAAAGATGGCAGTGAGGGCCTCAGCCCTCAGCGTTTTGTGTTTCCTGTCCCACACTCTCTTCTTCTCTTGCATCTACACATTCACACACTCAAGTCTCTCGTCCCTGCTGCCTCGCCGTTCACATTCAATTGGTGGCACCATCTGAAAGGGCAGCTGTGGCCAGCCTTGTCTCACAAGGGAGAGGCCCGGATCCTGTTTGCTGTGAATGATTCTGAACCTAACTGGGCATGAACTGCTCAGTGGTGACTGCACAGCTAGGATGCTTTGGGAAAAGGAGAGGATTTTAGGTGTTCAGAGGAGGGCTGAATGTGAATTTGGGTGGACTCCACTGTGAGTACTACGAGGATAAGGAGAAAGTGTTACACATCTCCCGGCGCTCCTATGCAGGGCTCTCTCCCCACTGCTTTTGGGCTGGTTGGGTTCTACTGGTGTAATACTGACAACAGGACAGGTTTGGGGCTGAGCCCACTGCAAAGGCCCTGTTACACAGAGCAGCTTGGGATACCCATTTGTGGTCAATTTTAGTTGGGGAAGCTGATCCAACAAGGAGAGTTGATGAAACTTTATGTTGCATTAGTGCAAAATCTCCCACCAGCCTGGCTGAGTGGGGTCTGTAATCATGGTGGTGGGGCGCAATTAGATTTGAGCTAGGCTCCGGAAAGGGCGATATCATGGGCTGGAGAAGTGGAGGGTAGGAAAGAAGAGGGGAATGGATCTCTAGAGATGGTGATGTGCTTGAGGAAGACTCCACCATTGGGCCCAAAGATGGTCTTCCAGTTCCTCTCTCCTCCCAGCTTGGTGAGGCCATCTGCCACACGTTCTTCAGCTCAGGTTCTTCGGGGGTGCAGATAACCCGTCCTGCACATGTGCCCAGTATGAACTACTGCTTGGCAAAGACAGACTTTCTTAGTCTCTGATTTCGTTCAACCCAGTTAGATTTGGCTTGGCCCCGTAATTGGATTGAACAGAGCGGGCTTTTAAAATCAAATCAAACACACGATCATTTGCTGGGTAAACTTACGATATCTGCCACGGATATCTGATGTGAAATATTACTGCTATAGCAGGAAGCGTTTGGGGAGCTAGAAGTGCAGTTGTGTTGCCTGTGAGGAGGGTTCACGCCATCTTTTTTTATGTCACACAATGCCAGCACAATGCCCATGCATGACAGAAAGCTGACATTTTTCCACGAAAAAGATTTACCAAGCTCCAGCGGCAGCCGTCATAAGTGTACCACGGGACGTCGCCGCGATGCAGGTGGGAATGGCCCTTTTCTTTAATTCAGCGGGCGTGGCCGCCTCGGGTTTGCAGTGACTCCGCACGATCGCTCCTCTTGCTGCTTTGATGGGTGTCAGCTGGGCTGCACATCCACGCCGTCCTTCGCTGCTTCTGTGAGTCGTTTCTGTCCTTACAGAAATGGGTAAATCCAAATTTCAAAAGATGACACTTGGTCCCATTTAACAAAAAAATAAAAATTAAAGGAGATAACCCAAATGTGATGGGTACCATTCCCTGGAGGGGGGGGGTAAAACCTTCCAGGGGGATGGTTGGCCCTCCTGTCTTCAGTGGTATTTCATTTGAACCAAGTGATAGCACTGTGGCTGTGTGTGTGTGTGTGCACGTGTGTATTCTGCGAGTGTTTTGTCTTTCCATGACTACAAGTGTGCACCTACAAAAAAAAACTATGCACATCTGTGTATCATTCTACACATGCGCCAACTCAAATGGTGTATGTCTGTGTGTAGGCTGTGGGCAGCTGCCCCGTGTCCACAGAGGTGAGGTAGTGCCTGACACCACGGGGGCAGTAATGCTGCCCCAGCCTAGGGGTGTGTCCACTTTGAGGTAAATCTTAGCCTTCTTGGCATTTGCCTGCTCTCAGTGACGCCCATGGTAAAATAAAGAAAACAAAAACAATCAAAGAAACAAACAAAAAAGCAGAAGGCAAATGTGTATGGAAGCCTGGAGGGGCCACACTGAGCTGAGTCCGTGAGGAGAGGACTCTGTACAAACCCTGCAGGTTAGGGCTGTATATCAGCACTGCCGTGCAGTGCATACAGTAAAATGAGGCATTCACGTTACTCTGAGGTGATGTGTGTTTTCGTGTGTGTGTGTGTGTGAGAGAGAGAGAGAGAGAGAGAGAGTTGAAGAGACAGTGTGTGTGTGTATGCGACGAGCTTTGCTGTCTTGCTGGTGTTCGCTGCTATTCAAAACCTCCTCAGAGGCTGGGTGTGGGAGATTTACTTCTGACCCCTGGCTCACAATCTACACTCCAGCCATTACTTTGTAATCCCTCTCTCTTTCCCTGCTCCTTTTTTCCCTCCCTCCTCTAAGTGTCTCCCTTTCTCCTCCCCCTTCCTTTTTTCTTCTTCCTTCCCTTCCTTCAATGCAGTAACTCTTCAGAGAGAGAAGGGCTTACTTGTCATTCATAAGATGGTAGGCTGCTGGCACAAGCAGCATAGGCAATGACAAGGCAAGTCTGCTCGTGTGTGTGCGCGCGTGTTCGTGTGTGTGTGTGTGTGTGTGTGTGTGTGTGCTGTATGTCACAGGAACCGGTCCAATGACAAAAAAAATGAAGGTAGATATGGAGCCATGGTCTCTATGTTTTTCAAAGGTAGAGAACACAATTTCATCAAACTGGAGTAGCCTTATATAAATATAGCACCGGTTTCACAGGGATACAAGAAGAAGAACAAGCTCCAAAACAGCTGTCATGGCTCAGATTGTGTTAAGTAAGTGATAAACGGTGCGGCTGCTCTGCTTTACTGCAGCCGTTACACACCACGGAAACGTTAACAACGTCTACTGAAATTTTAATGTGCAGCGTCTGCTGACTGTGGGTGACTGCGTGACTGTGAGTAATTATGTGACAGTACTGTCCATACCTTCTGAATCGATGCCTTAGCACTTATTCAGGAATAATACTGAGAGGTGCTGGCCAGCTTCGGTGCTGGAAACATGGGCTTCAAGACGAGTGTGAATCTGTGACCGCTACAAAAACCAAGGAGGGGAAACTGACCCTGCAAAGAGTGCTGCCCTGAAGAACTGAGGTGGAACAGGCTGTGAGTGTGTGCATGTTTGTGTGTGTGTGTTTGTGTCTTGGCAAATGGCTACAACTCTTACTAGATAAGACATCATGCTCAGACAGAAGGGCCCCCACATAGATTTTAAAACCGGGGTTGGTATAAGGAGGAGGAAGAGGTGGAGAAGAGGGTTCACAAAACAAAATCCTCTGCTTGTTTCACTCTCCCGTTGCTGGTGTGTTGTTTCTGATATTCTTGTTTCCAGTTTGAAAACCGCACACTGTGGATGTGGTTTCAGAGAAATGCAGATTCCTGCCCAGAGGATTCTCCCTCCATTCTTCCCCTACAAAGACGATGGACTAACCCATCTTCCATTTTACTCCCACGTTCTCTTCCTTTTGCGTGGCGGCAAGTGCGTCTCACACCTCCTGGTCCTCGAAGACCTCTAGGAAGAGCGGGGGGAAGAGTTCGTTGGGACACTCCACCTTCATGTGAAGGAAGCGACTGGCGTGGCACGCCCCGATCATCCGCAGGTCTGTCACCTTCATCAGAAGCTTCGGCCAGAAGTGGGGAATGTTGTGCTTGCGGTAGTTGATGTAGTGCTCGAACGCCAGCAGGTACGTCTCCTGGCACTTCTCGATCTTGTCCGTACAGGTCAGGCCTGAGCGATCTGCGGGAAGCAGGAGAAGAGCGTGAAGAGCGGGTTTGCAGGGGAGGACGTGGAGGTAGGGCGGGGTTAGAGAGGACATGTGGGAAAAGGGTGAAGAAAGGAGAGATGGAGGAGGGAAAAGAGAGGATAGTGAAAATCAGTATTGCATGGTGGAATCCTAGCTAAATGTTAACAATCCCAAAATCAGATCTGACTGTTACTTAGGTCAATAAACACCATGACCGAGACTCACACTTGTAGTGTTTTCTTACTGCAAAGAGCATTAAATTATCATGGGGCTGCTTGGGTGACTAGGGCAGCAGATAGCAGCGTTCCCGGCAGCTAATTTTCCAGTTGATTACACCGAGGAAAAAATACAACTGCTTGGTCTAAAAATATGAAAAAAAAAATCAGACTAATTACACCAAGTGATTATTCTGAAAGTAAGAAAGCACTGAGGAATGAGTAAGAGTTGAGAATAATTAAAGCAGACAAGTTTAGAGAGATTGGATGTCTCTATAAGAGCCATTTAAAACTATTAATCACATGCTTCAGTAACTAAATCTTTTTGGATACGCTGCTGAAATGAGCACATAAAACACTGCACACACACACACACACACACACGCGAGGCCACATTCACTTGTTAGGAATATTTTGTGGTTACTTGGTGAGTGCATGGATTTTTTTTTGCTTTCAGTGACTGACTGTAAGGAGCTGGTCATTCAGAGGTGGAGCCTGCACCACCCACAGCCTTTAATGGAAAGGTGATTGCATAGGCTGCCCGGTGGGATGCGACTTGTCTTCAACCAGCCGCAGTCCAACTTGGACTGACGCCAGTCCCTCTCAGACGGACGGTGAAGGTTTGCTAAGAAGATCGCTGACATGTTGCAATCAGACTCAGTCTGCGCCAATGAGTGCGACTGGGTTGTGACGTATCTTTTTGCAGCAGGAAACTCGACTCAGCTGGTTGCATTCCGGGTATTTTCCTATATAAAGTAAGGCTGCTGAGCACCCGCGTCATCTTGCAATCAAATCACTGCCATGAAGCAACTATTTCACTATTTGTGGAACAATTTCTGTTTCAAATCTATGAAGTTCTGGCTAGACTCCAAATGTAAGCAGTTAATGTGAAAGTAGAATGCAACAGATTTGCAGAGC
Source organism: Cichlasoma orientale (assembly GCA_034780415.1). Classification (NCBI taxonomy): domain Eukaryota; kingdom Metazoa; phylum Chordata; class Actinopteri; order Cichliformes; family Cichlidae; genus Cichlasoma; species Cichlasoma orientale. Next base: position 645,452 of record JAVDPK010000327.1, on the reverse strand, counting down.
ATCACAAATAATTGTTGTATGATCACAAACAGATTGCATGTATTGTCAGATTGACCCCACTCAGTCGCAGACTGACTCCGTCTTATTCCCGTTTTCTCGCCATCTTGGTGGAGCAAAGTTGCTCTGAAGATGTCAGCTGACTGCGACTGTTGCAGAGCTGGTCTTCGTCTTCAAAGCAACCATTTCAACAGCAAAGAGAATGCAAACGCGTTGCATACTGTAGCCATCACTTTGGTTGTGCTGCGGTCAGACGCTGTTAGTATGACTATAGCATAAGTGGTTGTGTGCTGACACAGTTGGTGTAACTCCCCCAGTGGGTGGGCTCCAACGGCACTCGTCTTCTCCTACTACCTCCGAGGACTTACTACAAGCTGCATTCGCACATTTGCGCGCACATTCGAGGCCTTTAGATGCTTTCTTTTTATCACGCACACTCTGATGGATACAGCAGGCGTGTGTATGACCAGCGGAGAATATGAAATGAAACATACGTGTGCTACAATTAATATGATATCGGAAGGAAAATAACAAAACCGGGCCAGCTGATGCTAAGATGCTCATTTCATAGTGTTAATAATGATGTCGGTGTTAACTTTTTTTGGCTTTTGCTTCAGTGGGCATGCCCGAAGAAGACTGAGGGGGACTCGCCTACAAACGCCTAATATTTTATAGATTAAAAACTAAAATAAATAAATCATCTGATCGATCACTGCAGGGCTCCTGTTTTACCAATTTATTGCACCATGCAAAGTGTGACATGTCTAGCACGCATACTTTTCATCAAAAATAATGAAGAGAAGGTGCACTAAATAGGTCAAACTGGACCCCCCGCCGTGTGCAAACTCTTGATTTATTTTTTATATTTGCTTTATTTTCATCTCAACACTTGCCCCAGTTTTAGAAGTGCGTATATTTTTCTAGTTTGTATATGATCATTACCAATCTACGCAGATTTTTTTAGCAGGGTTTACAACATCATGTCATCTCCTGGCTCTGCGGCCCAGGAAAAAAGAAGGAACAGGCGAGTATTTCTGCTGCTGCAGGAAAAGCGATGTTTCATTGTCTGCTTGACTGGTCTCACACACCCCCTGCAGCTGAACATAAAACCATAAGCACAGCCAGGAAGTAGTCGTTGTTACTCCTAATAGTTTTCATTTTTTAAAATTATTTAATCACCAAATATTCATCCATGCATTCTCTTCCGCTTATCCAATTCAGGGCTGCGGGGGCCTGGAGATGTCACAGGGCGAGGGGGAGGGTACACCCTGGACGGGTAGCCAATCTATCGCAGGGCCACCACATAGAAAACGACACCCACTCATACTCACACTCGCACCTACAGCCAATTTAAACTCACCAGTTAACCTAACCCCGCGTGTATCTGTGGACTGTGGAGGAAGAAAAAGCAGCCGGACACGGGGAGAGCGTGCGGACTCCACACAGAAAGGCCCCATGCAGGATTCCAGCCCAGAACCTTCTTGCTGTGAGGCGACGGCGGCACCAAATATTCATAAATATTTATGCATATTTTAAATTATTTGTCGATCCGCTGACAAAGACCAGAACACCCCATCTTTGCTGCATCCTATTATCTGAAAAACTATGATGCCATGTGACCTGAATTTAAAAAAAGTCTCAGCTTAATTATTGTTTCTGCAATACGGAAACCAAAACCAAAGACGAGTGCAGGCTTGTTAATCACACTCAGGATGAGCTTCAGACTTTCTGCTGCCGACACTGAATATGCATGCGGACATTTATCTTCAGACCTTAATTAGATTTTGATTCACAACAGGCTACATTGTATGCTATGCAGAGTAGTGGATAATGATGAGGAATATGTCTTTGTATTGCATCTCCAAGGGTATAGAAGGCATTAAATTCAAATTGATATACTACTAATAACAAATACATAGTAACTGCCATGTAGCTTTAAAACTGCTGGATAATAAGTGTTAATAACCTGAGCTCATGAGAAGTACGGCCTGCAACAGCGCCACTTCTGTGTCGTCCAGGTTGAACTGTGCCAGGCTCTTGCCCAAATCAAAGATGGCGTCCGACACCACACCCAGCCCGCCGTTCTTCAGTTGCTCCCGCTTCACAGCCATCTCCCCGCTCAGCGTCAGCGTCTCGCTCTCCGGGTCGTAGCGCATGGCTGCGCGCAGGGACATGATCTCCATGCAGCAGCCCTTCAACAGGATGATCTGGTCTTCACAAGGCAGCTGGTGAGCGAAAAATGCTATTATTAAATTCAAAGAAAACATTCTCAGTTATGAAAACACCGACAAAAATAAAGTATAAAAATAAATAAATAATCGTCCCACTCATCTGTAATAATAAAGCATAAACGGGGTTAAAAAGAAATGAAGAAACAAAAAAACAAACAACAGCTGATGTCACATTTAAAATGAGCTCTTCCTCCAAAAGGTGGCTGGCCTCTGCGTTAGAGACAGGGTGAAGAATGCACCCATCCGGGAGGGGCTGCTTCTCCTCCACATCGAAAGGAGCCGGAAGAGGGGCCGACCCGGAACATGCTGCAGAGATTATTCTGAATGGGTGCGAATGGGGTAAATGTGAGCAGGTTGTGTAAGCGCTTTGAGTGCTCAGGCAGAGTTGAAAAGCGCTATATAAGAGCTAGTCCATTTACAGCTATGATTTTATTTTATTACGTTCTGTTTTAGCTGCTGTGACAGGAATTACCCAACCTCTGGGTTAAATAAATCACAACTTCATTTTATTTTTCGTGCACTGAAAGGCATATTCATTTATTTATTCTGATTTTGGCAGGTTTGGTCCTCCATACGTACCATCTTCATCAGCTGTTGGCTGCATCATTTAAAACACTGCTCCTGGAATTAGTTCAGTTTTTTGGCTTTCCTGAAAAACCTGAAGAAATTGTGAGGATATCTGTCCTTCAGCTCGGTGCCTTAGCGCCACCACGTCAGCTGTGGCTTAGCTGTGCTGCTAGTCTCCCACATCTTCACCATCAGTGTCAATAACAAATAATGGGAGAGAGAATTCAGGTAAAAAGGATAATAAATAATAAATGAGAGCAAGCACGGCAGAGGGATGTGCTAAAGAGGAAGGGATGGGAGGAAGAGAAATATGAAGATGGGCTGAAAATAAGTGGACTTTTTTTCTCTCCACTGATGAACACAGATTATGACTAATACACCCTGATTTACATGGATATTAGAAAACTCTGGGTTAAAACCTGTTCAATTAAATCCGCGGGCTCTGATGTGCTGAATTAATCTCACCTCGATGTAAGCTTGTTTCTTTCTTCGCTGCTCTTGACTGCTGAGCAGATTAATTGACATTCACTGGCTTGATTTGTCTTGTAAATTTCTAACTAGGGGGCAGGCTTAAAGTAAATGCCTAATAATGCATTTAGTACTGCATCAATTTGTTGGAAAGCAACAGATTAATTTTCGCTGGCTAAATGAGTGCCGGTTTTGTTTCTGCGCATTCTGATTAGTAATTCGCTGCAGCGGCACGAACAAATCTGTTGTAAGCTAAACAGGTTCTCTCTCTGTCTCTTTAATCAGATTAAAATGGCTTTTTTTCATAATAAAATGAATTATAATGTGAATAAAAGATAACAAATTAAACATTACTGATTATCTGCTTGTGTCTGGAATATTAAAACTCTGCATTTGTTATAGCTAAACCTTCAGCTCCTGGAGCACTGTGAGGATTTTATTCATGCTCAGACCCTGATTTGAATAGTAGTATCCATCATGATAGTAATACTTGTACAATAATTGTACAATGCATTAATTTTACTTTAATATATGCTGATTAAAAAAAGTTATTTCCTCTACATTTTGGAAAACTGTAATAGATCACCAGCCTTTTTCCTCTTCTCATCGCACAGCCACACAGCTCTGTCATCGCAGCTGTCCCGCTAGACAACAAGTCTGATACACCCTGATAATTATCCAATCACACAAGGTCTCATTACAAGCAGCGCAGAGGGGAAACATGATTGCATGCTGCTAAGTGAGGCAGGGCAAACAGGAGCAGGAATGCTTCACTAATTGTCAGCAACAAAGGCCGGTTTATTTAGCAAACACTGCGACTGCTACAGGGAATATGTAAATGTTCAGCACTTGACTGGCGTGTTGGATTTTTCTACTAATCTTGGTTTAGTTGTGATGAATTTATCGAACAGTTTGGGGTTCAGAAGAACTGCTGATTCCAGCAGACGTAACCAGAGGTTTCAGCCTGACGGAAGCCTGTGCGTGCCTGCTGTGTGTTACACTTCTTTTGCTCTTCAAGTCAAATTAACGGCCACTCACCTCAGAGAACATGGGCAGTTTTTTGGCAAAGTCAACGACACGGGTGATGGCGGGAGTGATGATCTTGGTGAACTCGCTGAAGGCCTCCAGGTCCACCTTGTCTCCGTCTGATGTTGGGGCGACTGGAGACTGGCCGATTTTCTCTGGCTGCAAGGGGAAATAAATGTGGGTGGCTGATTAGTGCACAGATGAAAAATGAAATTAAAGATTAGCAAAAAAAATCTGTTTGATCCGTACAAGGTGAACACCGCTTCCAGCTCTGAGAGGTGAAGCCAAAGCTTCTAACGGCCGACAGGGGGCTGAAAATCAAGAGGCCCCCAAGAAGTCTATGGGAAAGCAACCCTAAGGATCTCCCGTGACCTTTGACCTCAGTTAACACTTTCATGAAGATTTTATGTGCATCTTTTATCATCTATATATAGTCCAGGGTTAAGTCCTGTTTAAAGTCTGTGACATCCTAATCCTCTGTGCTATGAAGCATCATAGCAGGAATCTGTATTATTGCACTATGAGTCCCTTCATTGCAGGGCAGACACACTGTGCAGTTTGACTCTTTGACTCCATCCAACACACAAAACCCTACAGCTAAACAGACCCACTGCATTTATCCACAGCTGAAGACGGACCAGGCTGAGACAGATCTGACTTGGGGACCTTTGACCTATGCATAACTCAAGTAAACTTTATTTGATCTGACCTGGTTTTTACTTCTACTTACATAATGCCAGCACAAATCAGCATTTAGTCAGGAATATGGACCACAGCAGAAAACCTTTTTTGGAAGACCAGATCATGGCAACACCTATTATGATGATGATGGCCCCGAGCCCCCGGTTCTTTCTGGGTACTCTGGCTTCCTTTCACAGTCCAAAGACGTGCACGTTAGCTTAACTGGTGGTTCTAAATTGATCATGGGTGTGAATGTGAGAAATAAATGGTTGTCTGTCTCCCTGTGTGAGACATTTGATTGACCAGCCCAGGTCGTATGGATGGATGGATGGATGGATGGATGGATGGATGGGTGGATGGATGGATAAAAAAAGAAATGCAATTCATCACAAACCCGGACACAAATGTATCCAAAACCACAAACTCAGCTGGATGAAGTACAGACATGTACCTTAGTGATACGGTAATTACTGAAACATGGTTTTCAGGTTAAGTCATTGTAAGTCAGTTGCATACATGAGAAGCTTAAGATTTCAGTCTGCAGGGCCTTTAGACAAAGTAGGGGCATCAGATAGTTTTGTGGCACAGATGAACACAGTGTTTATTGTGGCCTTTTTATGGGACTCCTCTGTGACAGTAGGCAGGTGTTTTGGAAAAAACAACACAGTTTTAAATGGTTTGACAGTTTTTTTACTGCCTTCCACAAAGTGCTGCGAATTAAAAAAAGCAGTTTATCAGAGGACAATGGATTGTCCTTGGTGACAGGAAGGGGACATGGAATCAGACGGATAATGCTTCCTTTAAGGGAGACTGAGGCGGGGATCACTAATACACATGTTTGCAGAGTTGTTTGAATTGATGCCATGACTATGAAAAATATTGTTTCCTGCTCCACTGAATAAAGCATGTGCCAGGGACAGAGTCATTTATTCAGACTTTGCTCCGGCTATAAATGGGATGAGATAAAAGTAGAGGAATAATCACCTCACACAAGGAGTCATCAATCACGATGCAGAGGGGGGAGAAGGATTGCGTGAATCAGTGCAAACCCAGCCAGTCCTCTGCTGCGAGGCTGAAAGCTGAGCAATTCTGGAAAATTTAAATAGTTGTAATAATAACTTTGATGGACTGCAACGCTTGTCGTGCAGGAGCCAAAACAATGCATTGCTCTTGTTGGTGGAGGTCAGCAGCCATTTTTCATGTCAGTATTAACAAAACAGCTGCCAGGAGACAGACAGGCAGCTCGCTCTGCTTTAGCTTTGTGTCATGAGTCACAACTGACACAGATGACAATGTAATATAGTCTTTAGCTCAGTCCACACAGGATTAGTATTACCGGGGGACCTAATGTGATTTAGAAATGATCCCATCATATCAGTGTTCTGTGTGATGAATTTGTATGGCATAAGCGAAGTTTATATTTTACTCAAATTTGCAGCCATCATCCCCGGACTTGATGTCAAATATTCATTAGAAAAATGTCCCTTGGCTCATGCTGCCATCAATCCCATCCATCGGATCATCCTCTGGGATTTTGCTATTCTGATGGATTTCAGCCTGCTCTTTCCATAAACTGTTCTCCACGCTGCGTGGCAACGTGAGAGTCATGAAACCGCACACAAATGCAGCCCAAACCTTTGTTGACACAAACTCCTCTACTCAAACTGTCAAGCAGAAAAAGAGGCAGAAGAAAAACAAAAAGCCCTGGAAAGACTCCCAGTGGTCCTCTGTGTTTGGCAAAATGCGTTAGCTAATCTGCAGTGAAATTTGCACCGTCACACTCATTCAATTCAATTCAATTTTATTTATATAGCGCCAAATCGCAACTAACAGTCACTTTATATTGTAGGTAAAGACCCTACAATAATACAGAGAAAACCAAAAGTCAAAACGACCCCCTATGAGCAGCACTTGGCGACAGTGGGAAGGAAAAACTCCCTTTTAACAGGAAGAAACCTCC
>JAVDPK010000327.1:609331-637201 GCA_034780415.1 Cichlasoma orientale | reverse complement strand
AGGTAATGCCATCCAGAGTAAGTATCTAGTTAGACACCATGTTTCTAAGATTTGTGGGGCCGAGCACAAGAACTTCAGTTTGATCTGAATTCAGAAGCAGGAAATTAGAGCTCATCCAGGCCTTTATGTCTTTAAGACATTCCTGCAGTTTAACTAATTGATGAAACTGTCAAAAAGTCTGTTAGTCAAGACTTCTTCTTTGACCCAATACAGTGGAGGCAACACACAGATCCCATCGTCACGACCCAACTTCACATGAACAAATTTGTTTAGACAAAATGTTTTAATTTGTAATTGAGCTGTACCAAACCTTAAAATTAAAGATAATGACACAGCCTTGAAAATTGTACATTATGGAGGGGCAGCAACTGCAAATCTTTAAATTAAAGGTGATTCAGTAAAGCTCCTCTAATCACTAAAATACAAAAGTGTGTTAACACAATGCCACGATCTTCCCAGTGGATGTCCCAGCAAGTTTACCCTAAGGTCAGAGAGTGCAATGCTCAAAGAAAGGCCTCTGTTAGCAAGTTAAATGTTAAAGTTCATGACAGTACAATTAGAAAAAGAACAAGTGCGGCTTATTTGGAAGGAGCACCAGGAGAAAACCTCTTCTGTATAATCCACTTCTAAAAGAATGTCCTTCGGACCTATGAGACCAAAAAGCTCACGTTTGGCCGTAATGCACAGCACCGCATTTACTGAAAACCAAACACAGCCTATCAGGACAAACACCTCATACCAAGTGTCCAGCACGGTGGTGGAGGCAGCTCGCAGTCGTTGAGCTGACTCTTGTATGCCAAAGTATTGTAGAGTCAAGACAGCTAAAGCTTGGCCCGAACTGGGTCATGCTACAGGACAATAATCCCAAGCACAGCAGCACATCTACAACAGAATGACTGAAACAGAAAAGAATCAAGATGTTGTAGTGAACCAGTCAAAACCCAGACCTGCACCTGACTGGAATGCTGTGGCAGGACCTCCAGAGAGCTGTGCATCAAAAAATCCCTGCAAACCTCAGTGAACTGAAGCAAAGAAGAGTGGGCCAAAATTCCTGCACATGGATATGGGAGACTGATAAAGTCATACAGAAAATGATTACCTCACATTATTGCTGCTAAAGGTGGTTCTACAAGCTGTTAAATCAGAGGGTGTCCTTCATTTTTCACAGGACCACTTTCTTTTTCACGACTGCAGCTCGTGCACCGACATTTCCAACGACCCGTTCACGTTGTTTATTTATTAGCGATTGTAAATATTTTCCTCTTCTCAGGCCTACGTGAGGCTCATATGTGCTTTTTAATGGACTCGTGATTTTCTTGCAACTGTTATTGTTTATTTACTGCACAGCCATCTGGGCGACACTGAGGAGAAGCACTCAGCTGTACCCGCAGAGCTGGCCAGGGATTATGTGTTTGTTTGCTACTGTACAGACTAGTTAGTCAAGCTTTTAATATGTGTTAAGCTCTCCTTGAACAAAACTCTACACGCAGACAAGGAAATGGCTCAGAACGTGTCCCAAAGGAAGCAAAAAGATACTTAGACCCGAAGATGAACAGCATTACGCTCGGGGAACTGGCAACAGCCTCATTAAGAGAAGAAAATGGGGAATTTTTTTTTTTTACTGCAGTGTCCATCTGACCTTTTATTTTTATCAGATGCATTAGTTGTGGAAAGTTTGTTCCTGCAGAGCTGGAGAAGATAAATTAGTTTCACTGTTATGAAACAGTGAAGATGTGTGTGGTTAAAATGCATTACTAATGAGTAAACTATCACTAATCACAGAGATGCGACTGAATAAACTGCCTCACATGCTGACTTACTTTGCAAGATGCAAGATTTTTTGACTTCGAGGCCGCCTTCAGTTGGAAAGTGTCATTAAAGATATCGTTATCAGACTAAAAATCAGACACTTTAAATTCAGTCCTGCGTCATTAATATACCGTTTGGTATTCAGCCGAGTCCAATGAACTGCACGGCATGATCGTAAGAGCACCTCGTGAGCGCAAAACTGCAAGTATCTGGTTCAAAAAAAAAAATGCAGTTTTTTTTAAAGTCTGGATATCTGTGTTCAACTAAAACCATGTGCCCGCCACGCAGTGAATCACAGTTGTCTCTGTTTCTGATTGTTAGGTCGTAGCACAGCTGAGTGGCTCGGGAGAGCTTTTCAAGGAAGCCTTTTAATGTTTCTGAGACCAACAGCTTAAAGTTCAGCAGTTCAGGAGCAATCGGGGAAAAAAAGGAGGTTTGTGTGAGATGACGTGCCGCCAGGAGGATTTATGCTTCACTTCTCCCGCCTAACAAACTGAATGGAAAACTTGGAGCAAATAGTGTAGATTGACCTTTAGTAGCCGGATAGTAGAAGGAAGAAGGATAGCTCAGCATCCTGCATATTAGTAAATATGAGTGAATAATTTTGCATTCATGCTTGATAAACTTGTATGATGACGCGTATTGCAGTTGTATCTTTGAGAAAAGCCCTTTAAATACGCGCGGAATCAATCTTTTCTTATTGCATTTGAAGGATGGAAACTGTCAGTGTGCATTTGAGACGCTGCATCTCGCCTGCAACTTGTTTCATGGATGAAGTTTTCATAGAGACACGTTAATATGTGTGCATCCACAAGCAAAACGTTTCGTGCATTTTCTGCAGACTGCGTTCTGAAACAAATGCAGACAAACAGCAGGACGGCTAACGAACACGAATTGTTATTAATTTGAACACAAATGCTATCAGACAATTAGGAATGCTGCGACCTCTGGGCAGATGTAGAGACCCGCACAGGCACAGCTGCCACACACAGCTGAACTGAAGCTGCCCTCATAAACGTTGTTTCCAGATGCAAGACCAAAGTGTGTGTGTGAGAGAGAGAGAGAGACAGAGAACACTGTGTTACGGCGAGTCAGAGCAGTGTGTTTCCCTCCAGAACGAAAGGCTTAGTGATGGAAGGCCAAACAATTCAATGAGCAAAACACACAAGTGACGCATGCCGAGCCGCCTTTGTTAGTTGGTCTTAGCAACAGTGAAAAATCGGAAACATCGGGCTCCATATTATCTTTGAAACCGTTTTATTCACAAGCAGCCAACTGAACAGGGCGAACATCGCCTGCAAGAACGCTTCAGCACGTGTCAGAGTAACATCAGCACCGAGGTCTCCCAGCAGAACAATTCCCAAAGCATCACACTGCTTCCCCCGGCTTGCTTTCTTCCCATGGTGCATCCTGGTGCCAGGTGTTCCCCAGGTAAGCAATGCAAAACCCGGCCCGCCACGTGACGTAAAAGAAAACGCGATTCTTCAGACCAGGCCACCTTCTTCCATTGCTCCCTGGTCCAGTTCTGATGCTCATTGTTGGCACTTTCAGCAGTGGACAGGGGTCAGCATGGGCACCCTGACTGCAGTTATGCTGCCTCACACGCAACAAACGCGCTGTGTATTCTGACACTTTGAGCGGTTTGAGCTGCAGTAGCTCATCTGTTGAATCGGACCACACGGGCCAGCCTTTCACTCCCCTGCTGGATACACGCACCTATTCCTGATTCACCACCGTTGATTCACTTTTGATAGATACTGACCACTGCAGGGCAACTCCAGGCCGCGAGGGCCGGCTTCCCTGCAGGTTTTAGATGTGTTCCTGATCCAACACACCTGAATCCAATGGCTGAATCACCTCCTCAGTATGCAGTCAAGTTCTCCAGAGTGCTGCTAATGACTTCTATATGTGATTCAGGTGTGCTGGATCAGGAACACATCCAAAACCTGCAGGACACCGGCCCTCGGTGCCCACCCCTGCACTAACAGGTGCCATGATGAAGAAATAATGTTATTCACTTCACTTCTCAGGGATCATAATGTCACACCTGATCAGTGTATATACTGAAGGTCTTTCCATGAGTCAGTCAGACAGACAAATAAAACGCACACAGACCTTTCAGAGAAATAGAATGGCTCATATGTTCTGCTCACATCTTTGACAGCAGTCAGATTGAGTGTAATGATGGAGGAAGTTTTCTATATAAATGTGGTCCTTATGATCCTTTTGTAAAGCCTCCGTCAGCGGTCAGCAGCCTTGAGGCAACCTCCGATTGCTAGAGGAAAATGTGCATTTCCCCAACCAGCTGGTTTCTGTTGCTGGTGCTGCACCAAAAGCCTCCTTATGATTGCTTTGGCTGCTAGCAGATTGCTGTGGTCGCCTGTAACTTGTTAACTACCCAGCAAGCGCTAGTGGGAGCAGACTTTCAAAGTAAAAGCTCTGCTTCACCACTGAAACCAACACGTCTCAAAAGGCACCACGTCTAACCTGAAGGTGAACACTCTGTACGTCACACTCTTAACCGATTCACGACCACTTGGCAGGTGAGTGTTTGCAAACAACTGCTGTCTACCACACGAACTACAAGCCACTGTGGCAATCTGCTAGTGAGCAAGCGAGAAGGTTTTCGAACTGCCAGCAACCTCTTGCAAAGTGGTTGGAGAACAAACGTTGTGAGTGACTGAGACCTAACGAGCACCATCACGTGTGTTTTGGCTTTGAAAAAAAATAAAAGGTTTCCTGTAAAGTGATGCATGCATTAGATGCATTTGAATTAAAATGCTGGTGAAGTTGATTTTTTTCCTAAACCCTCTCATCTTCTAATTTTTTTTTTGCACTGTGTAAATTTCCATTTTAGACTGTATATAAACGATGGACACAACCTTAAAGCCTCGTGTTGAGATTTTTTTTGAAGTGACCATATTTGGACAAGAAGGTGGACTTTATTTTGCAGACACCCCCTCACACTACCAACTCACCAAGGTGCATCCAGACTGTATGGATTGGATGGATGTGATCAATAAAATCACAGTCAGTCTGAACACAAAAATCGGTGCACGCGCTTCTTCTTTCTTTGTCTCTCAGGAAAACACGGCAGTCATCCAGCAGGGACGATCACTCCTGAGTGAACCGGTGTCGTTTCCGTGCTGAAGAACAGCGTATGAGAGGCAGTGTCACTGCTGTTGTTTTAAAGCAGCAGTCCCCATAGGGCAGAATGGGCTCATCCTGGTTGGCTTAGCATTTAAATTTAGATATTCAGGGTTCAGTGACTCCAGACTCCAGAGCCCGTTAGTGGGTGAAGGCTGTGTGAAATGGAACAGTTTATCCTTCAGATAAGACCTAAGCTCAGGGTTATGGCAGCGCCGTTCCTGCGCTGATCCTTAAATATCGTTTGTTGCGAGACCTGTCCGCGAGACGGTCCGCTCTAATTTTAAGTGCCGTTAAAAATATGTTTAACCCTAATTTTAACACCAACTCTGACCTTCCACCTGTTCGCTGCAGCCTTAAACCAAGTCGTGATTCACGAGGAAGCGGTGACAGGACAAAGCTATGCAGCTATGCAATTCCCATAAGGCCCCTCTTCTCATCACATCCGTCCACTGCCTCCTGCAATAAGTAGGCCACAAATGCTTTGAAACCCTCTCCACCTCCCTGCCATAGAATTTTTAAAATACAGCGCCTTGATTTGGACGTGACATATCATCTCATTCTGCTGGGAAGCTGCTGACAAGCACTTAAAACTGTGTAAGCATCTCAGACAAACCTGAGCCAAAGCATAAGGTCAGCGTCTGTGTGTGCGTGACAGGGGGAGCTCGCTACAGACGGGGACACCCAGACGGGACTGTCCCGGATCACTCTGAGCACTAACACATGCAGGGAAACAGTGAGAGAGAGACACACACAGACTCTGCCTGCCAACTTGCAGATGAGCGCTAATGACTGAGGATTTGCCTTGGCTGAGATAAGAGAGGATCTCATGGAAAGCAGATGGGCAAAATAGAAGGGAAAGCGAGGGGAGACACCGAGGGGCGGCGAGAGAGGAAACAAAGAAACCAAGACGAGAGTGAGATTAAAACGAAAACGGAGAGTCGAGGTGCAGCTGAGAACTATGAGGAGAATTAGGACCGGCTAAGAACCCAGAAGGATTTGAAGGAATAAAACTTCCAGTTCTGAAGGAGCACCGAGGGATGGAGGCACAGGCGAGGCGAGAAAAACAGAAAAAGACAGCAGGGAGCGCGGAGCGATAAAGTCACGCGAGTGAAGCTCAGCCAGATAAAATGATTGCATGTTTGTTTAGAAACACCAGAGTCGCTCCAGAGAATTTATTGTGTGAAACTGCTTGTGGCAGTTCTGTTTATTAGGTATTTTCACAGATGTAAAATGACCTGAACGTAATGCCAACAAAGTAACTTGTTAGAGTACTCTGTGTTTCCTGCATCAACCCCCTCACTAATAAAGACGTAGATGACTTACTTAGAAGAAATGCTGTAACATTACTCAGCTGGGAATGCCTCTTCTGCAATGGGTATTTTTTATTCCCAAAATATGAATATAAATTATAGGTTCATACAACCGTCAGATCTTCTGGGGTAAATGTAATTACCCCCGCCACACTCAGACACACATATTCACACACACAGAGCGTGATCTGCACAGCAGGCAGCGGGCAGCATGATAAATACGGACGAGTCAGGAGGAAAAGGATGGGGCTGTCTTTTAAATCATTCCAAAGAATATAGATTTTGAACATGCAGAATATTTTGGAGATGAGCAGAAATATGAAGCATAAAATCTACGAGCCCAAAGGCGGATAAATTAAAATATTCAGTAAGATAAATGATAAAATGATTCATCATCGATGTGAACAGATGGACGAGTGTGTTGAGGTCCCAGTCGCACAGGCCTCGAGACCGGCTGGCGACCGGCTGGCAACCATTAAAAAAAAAAAAAAGTCATTTGGGACTGCTAAAACACAGGTGTATTCCTCACTGTTTCTGTATGTGGGCAGGCACTGTAGCTCCTTCACAGTGAAAGATATTGCACTGTTGTGACAGTGTATATCTGTAGCTCAGCTAGCTGCGTGGCAGAGAGGACAGCCTTTACATAAAGGTCGGATTCACCTTGAATCTGCTGGTGACACTGACAAAAACAACATCTCACGTGTCTGTGATCTGCACATCGTCCCACATCAGGCCCTGCAAGCTCATCAGAGCCCCGCAACACTGGCGCTGAGGCCCACTGAGGGGGGCAATTAAGCCAGCTTCAATACAGCAATGCTAGCTTTTAGTTTGGCTGCAGCTCTCACTCTGAGTAAATTTAATGAGCCTGCTGCTGTTTGTCATCGGAGAAGAAGCTTTTTTGCTAAAGCCTAACAAGCTACGTAGTTCATCTTACAATGTAAGAAGCTGCTCATCTGATGCTTTAAATTGCTCTAAACAAATTAAAGCAAGATTAAACAGAAATTGCTTTAATCTCATGCAGGTACTTTGCTTTTCTCCAGCCTACTGATTGCTAGTTTTCTCTTGTAGAAGAACAAAAGTAACTATATAAAAAAATGGAACACAATGGCAGTAAATGTGCTGCACGTCACTTCGCCACCGCTTCTTACCAGGAATTTGCGCTTCTGCTTCCACTGCGCGCCCTGAGCGTTGGTGTGACGATGGGCCTCCGTCACCAGGTGGATCAGCTCCCACTCGTCCCCCGTGGGCTCCGGACGGGTCTGGAGGGTTTTTACCATCTCCTCCTTCTTACGCCGCTCCCTGTTCTCCTCAATCAGGCGCCGTTTAGCCACCCGCTTTGAGTCGTCCAGCACCACTGGGAGAAGACGGAGGCGGGCGGAGAAAGACATTTTAAAATAGTTGATGTATTACCTGAAGTTTGTTCGCATATGATATAAAGTTGCAGCTTCAACACACTGATTATCTCTCCTTCCTGGATCTTTGTCTCTTAAATATTAAACAAGTGAGATTCATTCATATTCTCTGTTTTTATTTCTGTGTGTGGGCTTGTTTGAATGTGTCTTCAAATAGCTGGTACTATACTCACAGTCCATGGCCATGCCCACAGCAATGCACTTCTTGAAGCGGCACAGCTGGCACTGGTTGCGGGTAATCTTGTCGATGATGCAGCAGCCATCGTACTTACAGGAGTAGGTGGGGTGGAGGTTCTTCTGAATGGTCCTACGAAAGAAACCCTGCAGGTGCACAGAGCAGAGAGAGGTGGGTGCGCGAGCGACAGTCGCCCACACAGAGAGAAACACGAGCACGGGAAAAGCCCTGGAAACCTTTTGCTTCCAGTCGCAGTTGCTGCTGACAGGAAGGGAGACATTTTAATTACCACGGCGCCATCTTTGTTGGGAAATGTGTGTGTTTAATGTAAGATTTGATCAGACGCACTGTAAGCCTGACATCTTACTAAATCTGAGGCAATTTCTGTGAAAGCCACACAACAGTGTCAGCACGAGACGAGCCAACTGTAGCCGGACACGTGAAAGGAGATTTAATATTATGCTCGTATTATTAGATCAAAAGTATTCTTTTGACAGGCGAGGATGCTTCAGCATATTGAAGGCAAGTGAGCATGAAATATTTACTATAAATCAGATTTATTTGAAAGGGAAAAAAAACCCCCCCGCCCCCCCCCCCCCCCCATGCTGCCCAATCACTGAGACATCAAATGCATCATTCCCAGTAAAGCTCAATCGCGCTGCCTTCAGTGATGCTTGGATATAAAATGATAAACAAACACGAGCAGACGGAAGCACAGCAGACTGATCACACAACACACTGACAGCACGGAGGACAAACGACTCAGAGCTGAAGTGACAGCAATATGTGTATGACCTTGGTGTATATGCTCACTATGAAGCGTGTGCGCGCGCGCGGCTGTGAGTCAGATATGGAAGCGTGTGTGTCGAAGCACTTGACCTCGAAGGCATTAAATTACGTTTTCTTTCAGCCATCATGTGGGTTATAAAGCTGGTGTGTGTCTCCGCGCTTGTGTGTGTGTGTGTATGTGTGCGTACCTTGCAGCCCTCGCAGGTAATGCAGCGGTAGTGGTAGCCTGTGGCCTTGTCGCCACACACCACACATGGCTCATCCTTTTCGAGGTAGCTGGGAATGTACCCTGAAAGAGAAAGAAGCGTATATATATATATATATATATATGTTTATCACTGAAGATGCTGCAGGCGAGCCTGCACACAACAACTGTGTCTCATCACCACAGGAATACTTCAGCATCCTCATTACTTCTTAGCGCCGCTGCATCACTGTCATTTCAATTTGACCTCTGAATAAGGAAGTAAAACCATCCAGCGAGCTTGGAAGGAGCACAGCTGTCTTTGCTTGAGTTTACGACATCCTTTAGCCTGCAGGACAACACAGCCGGAGCCTTTCTAAGAGTTAAATACTAATAATTCAAATTCCACACAGTTTCTGTGGTTCAGACCTCAAACTGCCCTCCTTTTAAAGGGAATAATTTATGCTAATTTGCCAGCAGCATATTTTTTATTTTTTGATGATTTACATTTCAATAAAATTAAATAAAATAAAAGATCGCAAACGGCCTTATTTACTTTTGTTATTGTGGCCCTTTATGCCCACGGATTTAGCTCCCGTCTCTTTAAAGCTTCCCCCCTTCTGATTGGCTGCCCTCCACGTGCACTATGTGGAAATTAGTGACATCTCAGCAAAAGGTTAGAAAAACATTTAGAGCAGTCTAAAATCGGAGCC
This sequence comes from Cichlasoma orientale, assembly GCA_034780415.1. NCBI lineage: Eukaryota > Metazoa > Chordata > Actinopteri > Cichliformes > Cichlidae > Cichlasoma > Cichlasoma orientale. The sequence goes on along the minus strand of JAVDPK010000327.1, from coordinate 627,659 downwards.
TTTTTATGTTTATTTGCATTGTAATAGTATAAATAGGTTAAATACTTATTTTCAGCCTGGCACATGATATACTCTAAATACTCTAAATACTCTTTAAAAGGCTTTTTTCCCCCAGCTAAATGTAAACTAAAGAGTAGAAGCACCGATACATTTATAAACAGAACACTTTGAAGTTCATCATCCAGATCAGGATGCTGAGAACAGCAGGAAAGACTTTCTAATTAGACTTTCATTAGTAGACAGGATAATTAACATGGTAACTAACCAACTAACAGGCCAAGACTGGGAGGGAGATTTATTACACGAGCTACTTTGTAAAGTTTGCAAACCTTTTGCTTTAAATTATAACCAGAAAAAAGCACAATGCATGTTTTCCTACTTGAGTCATCCCTCTAAATTATGTATACTGACATAAAGCAAGTCAAATTACTGCGGTCACACCATTATACACACAGGATTTAATGTTTAGTTTGATCCTAACCGAGCTCAAGTTGTTACAACAGATGCTACGGTGCCAGCTGACCTAAATTTACTGCATTTGGATTGTTCTCTGTGCACTTTTCTGCACTCGTTCCTCTGCTTCAAACTTAGAAAAGAAACAGTTTGTTCTTTTCTCCACACTGCGAGAGCAACAGAGCGAGCAAGGGGACACAGGAAGCAGCGGATTTGCAGACATTTCATGTGATATTTACAGTAGCTATGAAGCTGGGAGGGGCGGAGATGATACTCTTCAAGTCACAAATAAATTCAGTGTGGGTGTTTAAGTGCAGCCCCACACAAACAGGGAAATCTCTGCAGTCTGTGCATACGTGTGTGTGTGATGATCTATCTCACAGCACCACCAAGGAGGCATCTGAACGGCCCCAAATTCATTCTGCAGTATTACAAAGAGCCCAATCATAAAGAAATAAGACTAAAGGGTCGTGCAACAGATGGTTTGGTCCCCGCAGAGTTTCAGATTACATCAGGAGACGGAAGCGCCTGAGACAGCCTAAATCCACAGAAGAACTGTGGCAAGTTCTCCAAGATTCCCAGAAAAAGCTGAATGACGTGCGCAGACGTACCAAAGAGAACCGCTACTGATTGGATTTTGTTCTATTGAGTTTATCTCTGTATGAAAAAACTTGAAATATTTTTGAAATATTAGTGATTACAAATTTTCCCAGTGCTATATGCTTTTGTGTGTCTGTGAGCGGGCACCAAGGCGTGGTGAGAGCTGTGACTGGCAGTGTCAGTTGGGCTCTGCCTTTTGGCTCGGTTACAGATTTTAGAGGAGGAGGAGGGGGAAGGCAAGAAACGGGTGGTGGGAAGAAGAGAAACAAAGAGAAAGAGAGAGACGAGCGTTTGCCAAAGTGACATTTTTCCAGGCAGAGGGGCACTTGGTTCTTTCAGTCAATTAAAAAAATGTGCATTTGCTAATAAAAGTAGTAAAAAAGGAGAGGAAACAAAGAAAGGACGAAAGGTCAGAAGAGGTTTAAAAGGAGGCCAGAGAAGCAGAGAGCCATCATATAAGATAAAGTGTCAGCTCCACTGTGCTGGCAGGGCAGGCAGCAGCAGGCGGATCCCCGAGCCGCTGCTGTGGCTGCGTTTGGAAGCCGAGCCCAAAATCAATAGCGCTGCAGCTCTCTGGCTGCCGGCCCCTCCCAGACGGGCCACCAGCAAAACCCAGGAAAAGGAAGGAGATTTTTCAAGTGTGGCTGAGTCAAGATAAATATTTTGTCTCCACAAGTTTCCCATCATAACACTTTTGTTTTATCAAAGTGTGTTTGTGCGTGCACGTGTGCATGTGTGTGTGGAATGGGAGGGGGTGCGTGCATGAATCAGCTCCCTGAAGGAGTCTCAGGATTGTTTCTCAGAGGTCCTAACATGACAACAGCGCAGCGAGGTGACACTTGACACTGTAAACACTGATGACACTGGAGGACAGTCCTACACAGTAGCCGCAGCTGAAGCAGCAGCTATTACACAAAATCAAGTGCTGCTGTGTTTATGTTCCTTCCCCGAGTGCCACTTAAAATCCATTACTGCAAACGGATTAAATACAGTGTTCATGTACAACTCAAATTAATTTATCAAACTACCAATTATGGCAATTATGGCAAAAAATCATTACGGCCATTATTTTTGCTTTCATTTACACAACTTTATAAAACTTCTCTTTCAACCAGCGGACCTCCTCGAACTTTAAATGTAATCACAATCAATGAATGAGGAAAAAAATGAAATTTGAAACAGGGTTGTTCGGTCAGAGGAGGGGCTTTGGGCAGCAAACGCTGTAAAGAAAATTTGTGCACTTAAATGAGAAAATAAAATAAGAATGCAACATTGTAAAACATGAAAGCAGAACCTTAATGGCTTCAAATAAAATTCAGGTAATCGTGCCTGCCTACTGTCTAAGTAGGAGATCTGCTTACATAGGCTTTGATTTCTGGCCTCAGCATTTAATTCGATTAAATTCAATTTTATTTATAAAGCGCTAAATCACAGCAGTCGCCTCCAGGCGCGTTAGGCCCTACACTAACTACGGAGAAAACACAGCAATCAAAACGACCCCCCTACGAGCAAGCACTTGGCGACAGTGGGAAGGAAAAACTCACCTTGTGACACGTTATAATCTTCTATATTTGATTTAACCCGCGTGTTTGCAAACAGCTGGCTATTAGCACACTCTGTGAGCGCAACACAACAATAATACGGTTGTTAAAGCATCCGGAGGCTTGTTGAGGGTCCACTGCCCGAGAGGAAAATGCTGACAGTATTACAGTACAGTGTGTATTATTCAATCTCAGACAGCCATGCCCCTAAGACAGACATACTGTCATACTTTCCCGGTTCAAATGAACCATGGCAGGTAGAGTATGGTACAAGCAGTGATGCAGAGAGGACGCCTGCTGGGAGAGGAAACATTTGGACTTAGCCTTGGGAGATATATTTTATTAAATCAGCTCTCCCGTAGACTTGGATTTTTATGTCGGTGTGCCTCCCACCCTATCTCTCCCAATCTCTCACCTTCCTTCCAACTTGCTTTTCCCAGCTCAGGGGATTTGGAGCTGTCACTCTGACAACGAACTGCATCCAACATGAAAGCAGACAAAGCAGAAGGCTTTCGTTTATTGATGACAGGCGCCAAGATGTTTAACTTTTTCTCACCGCTCTTGACAAATCGAAAGCGTAATGTACACACGGCAGCAATCAATCTTGCGCTTAGCTTCTTTGCAGTCACTCACTTAGTGTTACAGTGAGACTGAGAGCCTTTTTTTTTTTTTTAAATAAAAAAGATTCAGAGAATCCAAAAATATATCAAACACCTCTAAACCAAAGTGTTGGAAAAGACATTTTCAAAATGAATGGTTACCTACATGTGGAGAGCATCTGTTCTCAAAAGTAAAGGTGTACATCAGAAGACGTCAGGCACCTTTCAGGTAAGAGAAGTGCTTTTTTCTTAGCTGCCACTTCAGAGAATCAAAGCAGCATCCGTCAGACACTCACCAGTCATACTCTTCACCGAACATTGGCTGTTCTTCCTCTTCCTCTTTGGGCCATTGAGCCACCTGAGAGAAAACAAAGAGACAAAGACAGAAAAGGGGAAATAATCAGCGCCCGTAAACATACTCCACTTTTCTATATCAGGTAATAACGAATAATACACAGTAAGGTATGTCAAACACATTACAGCCTGAGCTGAGTCAGACAGATCACATCTGGAGGTTGTGTGTCTCACTGATTCTCTGTCCTCAATCAATGAACTACAGGCCAATAAGCAGATCTGACAGAACGGCACCATTTGCCTTCATGCCATGCTGCTAAGATCAGCAATGTGGTCACAGAGTAACCAGCAGATGTGTTCCACAGGTCACTGGTTACAAATACAGGTTCTGTCACATGTCATCAGGTAACAGATGATGCTTTTGGGGTTTAATTTTGGCAAACACATGGTCAGTAGAACTGAGCACTGCTGTTTATAGAGATTAGCTTCAAGATCAAGCTAACGGGAATCAATACCAGATGTAAATATCAGTTTCCAAGTAATCCAAGTCTCCATGTTAAAATCCGATATAAAGGGGGGGTGCATGACAAGATTTTGATCTATAAGCAGCAGATCAGGTGACGATGAGATAATGCAATCTTCTGTAGAATTCATACAAAACTATATAAGGACAGTAAATGGACTTTTAGAAAGGGTTCTGTATTTGTGTAAACTTCTCCCTGTATCCATTTACCAGCCCACCATCTGGTACTCAAATCAGGTAAAGATATGGGAGCATAATTTGCCACCATAAATTTTAATTTTCAGTTGTAACCGAGCTCTCTAGACTAAAAGTTAAGTCGTAAAGTTTATGTCAAAGGAAAAGGCAGCTTTACTTGCAGCAAATTGATGCATTTTGGCAGTAAACGCTGACAGTGCTCCCAAACTGAATCCAAGCAGCAGGAAAACGACTTTGTGGGGAATACTAGTAAGGCCCCCAAAACCAGCCCAATTAGGAGAACACTCGTGGGGAAACCCCACAATAGCAGAGGAAAGACAAAGACTGCAAAGAGTCGAGATGTCAGCCACACAGCCAAAAACAACACGCATTCACAGCAAGGATGTGCACACACACACACCTGCAGCCACACTGACACATATGGAAGGCATGTAAAGCAGAGCCGGCTGCTTGGAGGGGAGTTATGAAAGCAAAGAGGGGTGGGTTATGAAAAGCGAGTGCAGTACGGGCTGCAAGTGTTGGATGTGTTTAGAATCCCAAGAGTCCAGCTCTTTGCTCTCTGACAGCCTCCAGCTCTCCTCCCACACCAGGACCCTTTAACACCAGCTCCAGGAGAGGGAGCAGGACTCCGTTACACTCATAAATAAATGGAGCTCCAACTCTGCTGGACTCTAAGCCACAATACAGAGGCCTCTAAGATAAATTTGGTCTGTGACAGAGATGTATTAGAGTGCACTCTTTATTAATGGGTGGAAGGATCCTTCCTCTGCTGCTACCTTTTATCTTATGAAAGGGTTTTTAATGAGAGTCGTTGCCTTTCAAATGGCACAACTGAAGTTCAAATGGCAGTCATGGCAAACTGTCCCTGATTAGCTGCTGGAACAAGACATCCAAGATCATGCATCCACAGAGATAAATCTCCTCCAGACCATATATAAATGATGGGCCTAGCCACTGGTTTGCATACATGAATTGTGAAGTCCCAACTTTAGCTTACTGCTGATGCCAATTTGGTTTTTGAAGCCATAATTAAACAAGCGGGTGGGCTCCAAGTTATCAGCTAATGTTAGCACCTTGGGTCCACCCATAGACTGTAGGGGTGCACTGATGCCAGGGTTAACATGCAGTGCCATATTAGACCACCTGCCACACAAACAAGAAAACACAAATAATAATGTGCTTCAGACTGTAAGGTAAAGACCCTACAATATTAAAAAGAAACCCCAAAAAATCACACGTCCCCCTATGAGCAAGCACGTGGCGACAGTGGGAAGGAAAAACCCCCTTTTAACAGGAAGAAACCTCCAGCAGAACCAGGCTCAGGGAGGGGCGGCCGTCTGCTGCGACCGGTTTGGGGGTGAGGGGAGAGAGAGAGGACAAACACAACTTGTGGAAGAGAGCCAGAGATTAATAATAACTAATGATTAAATGCAGAGTGGAGTATAAACAGAGAGAGAGTGAAAAGAGATGAATGAAAAAGAAACACTCAGTGCTTCATGGGAGCGAGGCTTTTCTATTCTCCTACAAGAGAGCATGATTTTAGGTTTCACACCCGCAAACATTGTCTCCAACTGGGAAACATAACAATGTAATTACCTGTCAGGCTCGCAAGCTGCTGTAATTGTTCCAGCTCCAAACTGCCTTTCATATTTAAACTGCCTTTAATTATAGGACTGTCTTGTTCTCAGATATGGTTCCCTTTTGCCCTTTTCAGAATACAAAAGTAATATAATATAATAGGCTCCTATTGAGTTAGAGCTTGATTTATCACGACTGTTGGGCATCTTCTTCACACTCTTCAGTGGGCACATGCATGGCATAATGTTCTCGCCGTGAGGGAACGGAGAACGTGCGGCATTAACTGGACTTAACATGATGCTCACCTGTGAAGCAACACTTCTACATACAATGGCAATTGTTGCAATGCGCTTTACAAAGTAATAACGAAAGAAATCTGAGACGTCTTTGAACATGATAGTTGTTTTTCATTCACTTTGTGGGCAAACATGTCAGTTAAAGTGTCAGCAGGATGTGAAAAAAAAAGAATTAAAGCTGTCACAGCAGCAGAAAGATTCACTCACTGCCACTCAAAGGTAAATCTCTCTCCCTCTGCCAACTGGCTTCCACATCACTCCGCGGAGCTGCTGGAGGCGACAACCATCCGACTGTCAGCCGTGTGACAGCTCAGTCTTCCAGTGCAGCCGCATTTTGGTGCAGATGGGAATATCAGTAAACAGGATGACAACAGACACTCATTAATCAGGTCTCTGTCACCTGCTATAACGACTGTACTTCAATGCTACACTAAAGACTATACTTTACCTCTGCATTTCTGTACAGACAGCCTCAGATGCCACAACACAGGCCCAACAATTTGAGCTCTGATCTATGATGCCACAACAGCCTTTGGCACAGTAACGATTAGTGATTAATTGTAAAATGATAAGACAAATATGAAAACACAACCACCCATGAGGCTGAAACAACGATAGCCTCGGGCATCCACAGTTTGCATGGAAGATGCCGACTGTCTGCAAACACTCGCTGACTAACTACCGAGTGAGAGTGAAACTTGGAAAACGTAACAACTGTGCCTTACTGCTGAAACCAGCGCACTTCAGGCTGAGGAGCAGCAGCAGCAACAAGCGCAGACAAACACACTTTCATTACATTACGAATAATGTTCACCTGTCCCAGTGCTTCACTCAGTGACACAACTACATCCTAACTGTATCCAAGTAACTCGGTCTACTGCGAGTTGGAGGATTAGTTGTGCAGACTTTAATTAGCTATGAAGTGTGTAGATAAGCTCATGTTTCAGTAGTAATTACTTATGGGGCGAAAGCTTTGATAAACTGGGCTATAACCCACTGTAACTTCAAGTTTGTTTATCACATTGCAAACGTATTATGACACCACAACTTAGCACTAATTAGCAGGTGTCTTTGTCTGTGTGATGCACCCATATGGTCTTTGGAAGCACTTTGCTAACCAAGCTTGCAGCTCCCCACACTTTCATCCAGAAATGCTCACTTTTGGCTCCAAAAAAAATCAATCAGAAACTAATGGATCAAATCCTATGTGTGTCTTTTTTACACAGTCTATGCAGTAAGCTCAGACTGTCACAGGTGACCCTGAAAAATAAAATTGCTGTGTGATACATAATGTCAAAGAAAATGCTATATTTACAAAAGTAGTTCAGTCTGAAAGCTTTTATGTCTGTTTAGATTCACAGGGACTTGTTGCATCTTCATCTGTAACATCTCATCTATTATGATGGTTTGTTGCTATAAACAGGCAGAAAAATAGATTATTATTTTAGCACACAGCTGGGGAGGATGGTGGCCACTTAGCACATAGAAGAGCTTTTGTTCATAGGTTTGAATATATTTTGATGGAATCTGAGTTTTTGCAGGTTGAGGCAGGACAGCGTGCGCTGCACAAGCATACCAAAGTACTTTTCAATTCCCAGCTCTTACACTGCGGTGAGACTGCAACACAGTTCTAAATATGCGAGTCCTGCAAACTGTGCCTCTCAGGAACTCAATGCACATGCACATACTCTTCATTCCCCGCAGCAAACGCAGTATAAAACCCAAGCTGACGTTCAAGAGCAGCAAATGAATTCCTCGTGGCTCGACAAGTGTGCTGAATATGCACGCAGGCTGCACAAATAAAAAAAAGCCACACAGGCCAAAACAAATACACAAGAGAAGAAACAAGCATATGAGCCAAAAGGATGACACTGACAAAACATACAGTGCTGACCTGACGTAGCAGTGGGACTGTAAAATATGCATGGCAGAGGAACGGCTCTAGTTCAAGCTGCAGATGTAGCTGTACACAGCCTTCATGCATGGACGCTGTCTGTTTTTCTCACTCTCCTGCTCGCCGATGTCTCGTCCACTCGTGCTATGTTTAGCCTGCTGACCCACATGGATACCCTCTGCCGCTCCCTCCCTTTCACTCCTATCTGTGGAACTTAGTACCACCCCGACTGGAACACAGCCAGTGTCTCCACTTGTGACTCTGACGGTGAACGTGGCGTTTCTCACAGGTATTACTGGTCGGGCAGGTAACTGATACTGCAGGATTCAATGAGGCTCGAACAGCAGTCAACATCAGTCACAGAGAGCTGCAGTCTATGTTATTACAGGTACCAAAAAAGGTCAAAACAGAAATCTCTGAATGCTGTATCTTAACTGTCCCCCTCCATTAAAACATATACATTTAAAAAAACACGTGTTACAAAAAGAGCTAAAACAGCTGGACAGCTGCAGAGTGCATTTGTTACTATATTTAGCTGCGGATTAATGCACATCTGGTGCGCTAGACCATGTTAATGAAGCCTTCAGCTATCAGGCTCCTCTCCTGTGGAACCAGCTCCCAGTTTGGCTTCAGGAGACAGACCCCCTCTCTACTTTTAAAATTAGGCTTCAAATCTTCCTTTTTGATGGATGCAACAGGGCCAACTCGGAGTTCCGGATCCTGTCCAAGGAATATTCTGACTAGTAGATGATCTGCTCTGCCGCCTGAGCCTCAGCCACACCATTACACACAAACAGTCCCTTTATAAGATTCCCATTCCCTTATAACCTTTGTATGGAGTAAGGGAGCAGTTTATTCATTTATTTATTTTGAAAGCTCATCCATTTGGAAACAGCTAAGCTGTTAGCCTGGCTGCTAGGCTGGACTTTAGCACAGAACTAGACCTCAGGTAAAGTTGATTTCTTTAGGCTTTCATAAATATATCATAAATACATGTTTCATGATTTCAACCTTCCTAAACACACACATTCTTCTTCGTCCACACGCTGCCTGTGATTGGTCAGAGTTTGTTGCTTTTTGAACCTAGATGAACCAAACCTTTAATCAGAAACGAAGAAGTGCCTGCTCTGAAGCTCGTGCATCTTAGACAGAACAACACAAAGAGGCTCAGAATAGCCCAGAGAATTATATCCATAACAAACACTGAAAGAGGCCCCCTGTCCTATGTTTAGAGGGCTACAGTCGCCTATTGTTGCGCCTACATGCTGCGGGCCAACAGCTGGGTCTTCCCCGTCCTATACATCCAGCACTAATGGACACTTTGTTCCCGCCACTCTCTAAATTACAGGCTGAGCGAGAAGGGGATGTAGTATACCACCGAGTGAAAGCAAGACAACTCCCTCTGATTAAATCCATAACTCTACAGTAACCCAGACATAACCAATAATAAACATGTAGTTAAATGCTCAAATATATACAGCTTGAAACACTCTGAAAGGGCGACACTTTGTAGGTATTCAACTAAATTTAGCTGCATTTTTTTTCACATCTAGACGTGTGTGGCGTGCGCTTTACATCCATGCATTATAGCATGTTATAAGATAAATTCCCCAAGTTTAGGCTCCTTCAAAACCATTTATGTTCATACTGTGAGCATTTCTTTTTCAGTCCAGCTCCAGAAAGATTTTCCCGAATGTCTAAAACTGCGAGTTCATTTAGCAAATTTGACGAAGCGAACAAAATGAATGTCATGCAAATATAACAGCACTAAAGTCTGTCTATTCAACTGACAGTTCAGGCTAATGTACATGGACATTGTAATAAAGACTCACAATGCACAAATCAAACCGAATCTCACTAAATGCTCTCACACGTTCGTACGATTCCCCCTTTCTTTTACAAATCCAGGAACAAAACCCGGCAGTGTTTCAGTTAATTAGTCTGATTAGTTCAGGTTTACCGCCCACCTGGCCTTAATGGTTATCCGCCTCTCACACCGGGGGTAATTATGAAATGAACTCTGCTTTAAGTGCTTTAAAGAAGAGCAGACTGCAGGTTGCACTGATCTCAAACAGGCGAGGCTGATCAAAATGCATAAAAATCCTCACCAAGTATCCTTTCATATTCAATAATTTATTTAAAATGTTAGGAGGATCGTGCAACAAAATCGATTTATTTCTCAGAATGTCGAGATCGACTGTGTCCAACTTCAGGAACGTTAGTTGATGTTTATCAGATGCATAAATGATCTGCTAAAAACGTATGTGCATTGGCATCCCTTCTCTTCAAACATGCAACCTCTGCTGACTTAAATCTTAAATCCCCAACAAACAAAGGAAGCGGAAGTTTAAAGCGGCTTCCCTTTTCAGAAGGGGTTGCCACAGCAGGTAGCTCTGCATATTTGATACCTTACGCAACCCCAGAGATTTAGCTTGTTAGGCAAATGTGTAAACCACCACAGTACGGAGCCACAAACAAAAGAACAGGAAGTAATCGTCGTAAAATCCATAGGAAGAGAGCGGATAGCAATGCCTTTAACGTGGGCATGGCAGGACATCCTCATCTATAGGGGGAAGGAAAAACGGAATGTTTGTGCGTTCAGTTGTTCCAAAGACGACGTGAGGAAATCTGACAAGCACAGATGCAGACAGCAGGCTGGCCAAGGGGGAAAAAAGACTAACAATTGAGTGGAATTCACAGTATGCATTTGTGTCTGTTTGCGTAGGTATTTGACTATGGAGAGTGATGGATTGTGTGTATGCGACCTGTGCAGTTGTGCTTGAATGCAGTCCCTCAAAAAACAGACGGTGCCTGACGGTGATGACGCCAGTTGCAGGTAGAAATTTGATTGGTGGGCTTGAACAGGAAGAGTGCAACAGCACGCCTGTACGAGTTTACCACAAGGAAGAAGAAGAAGCATGAAAACGTGCTCAAAGATCCAAAAACCTGAATGAGCAGCACAGATGACATTCTTTGTAGTTTTTAATAAACTTCAGGTTTATTTATATAGCGCCAAGTCACAACAACAGTCACCTCAAGGTGCTCGATACTGTAAGGTAAAGACCGTACAGTATTTGGGAGGAAACTCTAGCAATCAAACAATCTCCTATGATGACCAAGCACTTTGCAATGGTGAGAAGGAGAAACTCCCTTCCTCTGCAGAGGCTTCTTGCACAGGACACACATCTCTCAAAGCAGTCCACTATACACATGTGCAGGGGTCGCCACAGCAGATCATCTGCCTCCCTATCTCTAGCATCCTCGTTTTCCACACCAGCCCTCTTCATGTCCTCCTTCACTACACCCATGAACCTCCTCTGTGGTCTTCTTTAGCACCTGCATGGCAGCTCCACCCTCTTACTGCTATCCTTCTGTCACAAATTACCCTCAAATCACACATCTCCACTCCACCCTGTCTGCACTTCTTCTTCACCTCTCTTGTGCACATCTGTTGCTTTGAATGGTTGACCCCATGTATTGCTGGACTAAGCTACAAATACAAAATAAAAGCAAACATCTACTGTTACAACATCCATCCATCCATTTTCTTCCACTTATCCGGGGTCAGGTCACGGGTGCAGAAGCCTAAGCACACCTCCCTCTCCCCAGCCACATTCTAAAGCCTGTCCGGGGGAACACCAAGACATTCCCAGGCCAGCCGAGAGATACATTCTCTCCACCGTGTCCTGGGTCTACCCAGGAGGTTACTCCTGGTAGGACACGCCTGGAGCACCTCACCCAAGAGGCGCCCAGGAGGCATCCTAGTCAGATGCTCAAACCACCTCAACTGGCTCCTTTCAATGTGGAGGAGTAGTGGCTCTACTTTGAGCCCCTCTCAAATGACTGCACTCTTCACCCTATCTCTAAGGAGAGGCGAGCCACCCTTCAGAGAAAGCTAACTGACCTTACCGAGGAGGCTGAGGAGTGTGATTCCTGTATAGCTGGAGCACACCTTCCAGTCCCCCTTCTTGAAGATGGGAACCACCACCCCACTCTGCCAATCTAGAGGCACCTCCCCAGATCTCCACACAATGTTGCAGAGGCGTGTCAACCAAGACAGCCCTGCAATATACAGAGGCTTGAGGAACTCAGGGCGGCTCTCATCCACCCCAGGGGCTCTGCCACCAAGGAGCTATTCAACTACCTCAGTGACTCAGTGATGGGCAAGTTTTCCCCCTTGTCCCCAAACTCCGCTTCCTGTACAGAAGGCGTGTCAGTGGGATTAAGGAGGTCTTCAAAGTATTCCTTCTATCACCCACCTACATCCTCAGGTCTTCTGAGCTCCTTATGGGCTGTGGATGGCCTGGATCCTCTGAATCCTCCCCTACTCGCCTCTGGATCACCGGGGGCATGGTTGCAGCTTCTTGCCCTCATTATTAAGTACACTCCAAGACAGAGGCGCATACACTCATTACCACAAGCAGCAGAACTGTGCGTATGTGTGTATATGTATATGCATATTTATGTGTGTGTGTGTGTGTGTATGTATGTATGTATGTATGTATATCCACTTTTCCTTGATTTTTTTTCTCCTCTCCTTTCTTCCCTTTGTTTCTCCTTTTTTCCCTTTTTCTTTTATCTTTTTTTTCCCTCTCCCCTCCTCCTCTTCCCTATTGCCTGTCATGCCTGGCATGCATAACTATATTTCTACGTCACAAACTTTTTTTTGCTCGCCATTTCTCTTCTTGTGTTTGTTTGGCGTCTTCCAGGCAACAATGACGGCTTAGATCGCAGCTGTCAGTTGCAAATATTAAACAGCGTTTAAAAAAATCTGAATGAGAACGTCTGGCTCTGATTCTGAAGAATTAAGACTAAAATCTTTACACACTGCATGACTTTATCTGCTCAATATAAACACCAGCTAAGTCCGACTGGGCCTCATCAGCCAGCGTGTCCAAACTGCAGTGGTAATCGGCCGACGGTCCTTAAGCTTCAGCTCCAGCTCGACACACAGGGTGTGTTTTGGAATAAGAGCACATATTCTGTCCATGTAATTGTTTCCCTTCACACAACAGGTCTCCTCCGTTTGTCTGTACGTGTATAAATTAAGAACAGAAGATCTGTTTGAGGTTTGAGCGCGTTCCCTGACACACCTCCTACACCATGACACAATTACTATGAGACATCTTATGTTATTTACAGCTGAGAGGAGCACTTAATACTTATTGTACACAGAGAAAGCCAACAATTCCACATGCAGACGAGCACCACCAGCTATTAGCCGAGAGCTGCGATCTGCTCTTGTGCATGATGGATGGGAGGATCTCGCATAAGTGCAAAGGATAAAAACAGGCCTCATGTGGCTCGTGAACAAAGTTTCCTGGATACAAGAAACCACACAACACTTGTATGGTGCAAGCCTTTACCACTGTTAATGCAACACAGCGCAAGCAGTCTTGCATCAGCTGTGGCGACATGTCAGGAGGAGTGATGCAAGAAAGAATCCGACGCGTACGGGAATCTGTGCATCCTAATGTGCCGTTAACGGGAGCGGCTCCAAGAAGTGTCACGAAACAGCATCAAAAGCGACTGCCGAGAATTACGTTTAGCGTGCAGAATACATAATTATTATCACATTTGTGTGCATTTAATTATAAAACCCGATGAACAAGGCTGATGACATATCAGTCGATCTTTAGGTGCAGCGTGTACTCCCTGTCCCCTGGATCAGATCACTACAGCAGGATGACAACATGCGGAAGGGAGGAGCCGAAGTTTAATAAAATCCACAGTCATGCTGAGCACACCACTGACACCCACTCCGAGCAGAAACCATTCCAGTCTGTAGCCTCGAGAGCTTAATTCATTGTGCTTTTAATTATCCCTGACGTGCAGAGGGCTGCAGCCAGCAGGTACAGGTGTAAACAGAGATACACTCAGTTATTACACCTGAACATGCGAAATGAAGCAAGACATTCAGCGCAGCGCCGACTTTCCCTGTCCCCCAGCGGCAGAGCCGTTAATCTCCTGACAGGTGTCGGTGTTACGTGAGGAATCCGTCGTCTAGGCTTCACATGGAGGAATCTGACTCCGTGTAACAGGCAGACACATGACCTCATATTTTAGATAAGTTTAACCGTGGAGACAAAAGAGCGACAAAGTTCCCGAGTTAAATTCAAGCGCTGTATATTAATGCGTGTCATCTTTATCTTCAGCTTTATCCTCTTACTGCTCGGTCTCCAATTATAAATACAACATGCTGGAAATACAATGACCTCTCAAAGAAAACAAGACAACATTTGTGAGGAAGTTTCTCTTTTTTTGGCATGATTTAATGCATACGTTTAATATTTTCATCAGAGTTTTACCGAATAGATATTTTCTACATTATGCACCCATATATTTAAAATTGAGAGTTAACCCCAAAAATCAAACACACATATTTTTCTGGCCTGTGGTGCTATTTATCCATTGGATTTACTGGCATAAGAAGATTTTCACTGGGAGAGACGGAGGGACGGTTCAGGTTGAGCAGTTTGGAGACAAAGTCAGAGAAGCAAGGCTGAGATGTTTTGGACATGTGCAGGAGGGATGGTGGACATGCTGGACAAAGGATGTTGAAGATGGAGCTGCCAGGCAGGAGGAAACGAGGACGACCACAGAGGAGGTCGATGGATGCAGTGAAGGAGGACATGCAGAGGGTTGGTGTGACAGAGGAGGATGCTGAGAAGAGGTGGCTGCACTGTAATGATCCCTACTGTAAATAGAGCAGGTGAAAGACGAAGTGCTATTTATCGGTCTGACTGCTGTAGAAGTGTGTGCCTTCCCTTAAATTACAACAGAACTGTTACAAGTTTTATGGTTTTACTCTCTTCTTTCTGCTGAACTCACTCACTGTGCAATAGGAAGCATGCTCCCCGTGACCTCGTGCTCGTGACCACGTGGCAGGATGTATACGCTAATGGCATCCCGCTCAGCTGTGCTGTAATTAGCTGGCTGCACGCTTTAATTGACGGATGTAGACAGGAGAAAAAAAACAGGTCTGACATGAAGCTGCACACAGCAAAGAACTGTGGATTTTATTTATTTTTTTTAATAACTGGCTCATGATTTTGGAAAGAGATGTTGCTGTGGAGTTTTTCAAATGTATTTTTTGGCAAACTGACCACCAGCGATTATACGCAGGACAAGCTGAAGCTGATATCTCGATGGACAGACAGCTCTGCATTCCAGAGGAGAAACCTGTTTAAGGGTTTAAATAAACTCGCAGCTCCACTGCTTTCTGTGCAATTCCTCTGCAACTCCTTCACAGCAATAAAGGGAAAAAATCTACAGTAAAAAAGCTGATGTGATTAAACAGAAGCTTTCGTGAAGCGTCCCACACTTATTTTCTGAAACCACAAAACCAACCTGTCATTACACCTTCAAACAACTGTGAAAGCAAGGTGTCTTTGCCTTCATCTTCTCGCAGTTCAAATGGAAGGAAATCATCGTGCTTTCTAAATTAAAGACTTCTTTCAAACCCAAAGCGGCCTGACACTGACAGACGACTACTTCCTTTACCCGAAGGCCTCTTCCATACAGAGGGGCCTCTTCCTCCAGCACTATGAGAAAAGAGTCCATTCCACTAATATTATGTTTTCATTAATGAGAAGGGGCTTAAACAGCGCCGTGTTTGTTTGCACTCAGGCTGGACCGACTCAGTCTGGAGAAGCTGAGTGAGGGCAGGAACATCAGGGAGCAGCTGCAGGTCTGAGAGCGAGAACACTGTGATGTCGTGGAAAAGAGCACCATGAGAAAGATGTATAGAATAAAAATAAGACAACCTGAAAAATTAATACTCCCTTTTCAGAAAACCTCTTTCATGTAGCAACGATGAGAAACGATGCCTGCTTCACTAAAGGATGAACTCACCGCGGGAAAGCCAACGTAGAGACGCAGATGATGGGCGGAAAGGATTTGGCCCAACTATTGCCTACTTTTAGCAACCATTATGAAACAGTGATGCAATTTCAAAAACCTTTTGAATAAGACACAGTGAAAAATTTGCTTCTGAGGCATTAAATTATATAATGTTAAAAAAAGATTCCAACTCACTGTTTCTCTTCTCCCTCTGATGGGTTAGAGTCCTGCTCCTTGGGCATGTGTTCCATTCACCTTAATTCCATCCAGCAGCCAATCATGAGAGACTGAGGCAAGCCCCACCCTCGGATGCACACTTGTCATTCGCTGGTTGGGACGGATCGGTCAATGAAACATAACAGGGGCCGGTCCCTAGGGTCCGGTCCCTGGGGTCCTGGGAGGGGGGGTGTTGGGGATTTCTCCAAAAGGAGTGCACCTGGTGTGCTGCTGCTCACTGTGAAACTGCAAAATATGAAATATGATGGAGGCTCCACAGGTAAATCAGCTGGCCTTGAGGCCAGGGCTGGAGGTGGATGACAGTCTCAGGAACACAGAGGGGGGAGTGGGGCCCAGTCTGGAAGAGAACAAAGGACACAATCAGATTATAATGACTCAGGAGCTGAAACAATGGGAATATGTGACTCATCATTGATCAAAAACGCAGCAAAATCATTTGTGTGGCACACATTAAGAGTTATATAAATGGAACGTTTTTAATGAGGCTGTGATTTTACAGTAAACACACATTCTCTATAAAGAAGTGACAAAACGAAATCAAATAATCGAGCAAATTTTTAAAGGTTCAAAAATTCCAAATATGTACATCTTTAAGAAACAGTTAGTCAACATTATCAATTGATTGTAGTTTCATTTTGTTAATCAGGTGGTTAATCAATCAGCTGATAAAATGTCAGAATGTGATGAATCGTGACTCAGTCACACGAGTAAAAATATTGTGACTTGGAAATTGCATTGAATGTTTTTCTTTTTTCCGTAGTTGCAGTGACCAACTGGTTGATCTGAAGGTGACTGCTTAGGTTGCCCAGTGGGACTCAACCTGTCTCCAGAGAATCGTGTCCAACTCAGACTGACTGTAATCACTCTCAGACAGATTGGTGAAGGTTTGCAACAGGGGACTCGACTCAACTGGTTATATTCCCACACGAGAGCAAGGCTGCCCTGTGCCCACGTTATTCTGCGGTTAAATCACCGTCCTGCAGCACCTGCGTCTCTATTTCTGCTTCAGATGTACGAGGTTCTGGCTGGACTCTGGATGGAGGTACGAATATGAATTTTGTTTAACGTCTGTGGATGTAGCTGGCAACAGATTTGTAATTTCGGCCTATTCATCACAGCTAATCGCCACAAATCACAAAGACATTGCATGTAATCGCCAGCTTGATCCCATTCAGTCGTAAACTTATTGCAGGTTGACTCAGTCTTATTGCCTTTAAGTCGCTCTGAAGACGCCAACTGACCGTCACAGACTCGGCCACAGACCAGCAACAAGACTGCAAGTTCACTGAACATGGACACAATGATCTTGGTTGTGCCGTGGTTTCCTCTTTTGTCAGACCAAGAGTCCAAACTCAAAGACACTCAGTTTCCTGTCACAACAGGCTTAAGAAATCATTCATATCTGAGAAGCTGCAACTGCAGAGTTAAGGTTATTTTTTTCACTAGGCTAGGATTCTCTCTAATGTCTCAAAGAGAACGGTGCCAAAATTTTAATCACTGAGGACCAAAGTAGAGCAAAGACATGAGACCTCAGCTCACGCTGAATCTGTGTCTGCGAAATCCAACCAAGCCGACAAACCTGACACCCAGAAGCTGATGTGTTGCTTTGAAACAGAAAGCATTTATATAGCACTGCTACTTAAGGTGCTCTACAATTTGCCTGTCAATCACCGCCTGTATCCAAACACACAAGCAGCAATGGCAGCGAGCCTTCACACATGCTATGATTCGGCAGGCTGTGTTTGCAGGTTTGTGCTCCTTTATCTCCTTTTTTCTTTCAGTTTTCTCAGGTGGATTTGCTGGGCTGGCTCGACCTCCGGTCTCCGCCCGAGGGCAGGGTCGCTCGGTGTGGGTCAACCCCTCCTCGCCCGTTGGTGTTTGATTCATCAGGCCTGCAGGATAAGGACAGGTGGTGCCTGCCCCTACCTGTGGTGACTGTTCGGCTCCCAGAGTTTGTAACCTGTTCGAAGTCTGGTTGGTTCTCACCTCTAGCTCCCTGTGCTCCTCGTAGCTGCTCATCCAAAAGCTTCGCTTGGAATCTGGAATCAAGAATCTGGTAAAGACTCAAGCTGCTCCACTCCACCTCTTCTCCACCACCTGAACCTCCAGACATCTGCGACCCACACCCAACGAGCCTGCCCGCTCTCCACCTGCTCTCCACCGGTCTGCTCAGTATTCCCTCTGGACTCTACCTCCCAGCGTAGGCCTGTCACGATAACAAATTTTGCTAATCGATTAATTGTCTCAGAAATTATTGCGATTAACGATAATATTGT
>JAVDPK010000327.1:592089-609231 GCA_034780415.1 Cichlasoma orientale | reverse complement strand
CACACACACACACACACACACACACACACACACACACACACACACACACACACACACACACACACACACAAATAACAGGACTCAGCTACCTACTTTTAAGCACTGCAGAGCGATCCACTCTAATCCAATTCACTTTTTCTGAAATTGAGAGGAATTCGACTCTTTTTTGCCGGCAGTGGAAGCTCAGGAACACAATGTCATCATTAAGTCGACATGAAAAACACTGACTGTAGAATCTATTATTTATTTGGAGTGTCTCTTGTATCTGTTTTAATCGCAATCAACCCCTGAGGGAAATACATGTCTTTCCAGCTCCGCTGTGAAAGTCTCTAACTTTGCCTGCTTACTGTTTGCTGGACATCAGGTAGGGCACACGCCAAGAAAGAGAAACTCGCCACAGAGCGCCGCAGAGCTGAGGGGAGCTGCAGATGTGGGTGATAGTGCTGTGTCACTGTGACAATACTGCATTGTTTTCACATTCATCTCATCTTTGTGATCAGACCGCCAACTGATCGGTGGGAGCGGGCCGAAAAGGCAGGCATACGGGCGGTGAATTAGAAGGTGAACGGCTATACAAACAGCACGGGCTACAAGCCGGCGGCTCGCTGAGGCTCTGTTGTGTACGCTCACATAATATGCATGCATTTATTAAATACACAAGGAGACAGGCGGAACACAGCCTACCAGTCATGCTGCGTGCGCGTGCAGTTAATGATTTCCCCAGGCCTCTTGCGTTGTGCAGTCCGCCTTGCCTCTGCTCTGGAAGAAATAAAAAGAAGATTGTCAGAGTGTACGAAAGGCTGAGGTGGTGGGTGGAAGACGCAGGGATATAAGATACAGAAGATAAACAAAGATATGTAGTACAAAGGCCAGTAACAACACCCAGCTCCGCTTCCCCTCTGTCCTCATTCCTCAAGCTTTGTGTTCTTGCTCTCCTTACTTCTCTTTACATCATCACTCCTTTCCTTCACTCTCTCACTCTGAAAAACCTTTCACTCCCTCCTTTATTTGATGCTCATAATGAGCTTTCCCCTTCCTTCCATTCACCTTTTGCTGCTCTGCCTCAACACACCTTTCACTCCTCCATCGTTTTCTTCCCCTCTCTTCTCTCTTCCTCTCTGACTGTGGCCTCAGGAGGCTTGGCCTGTTTACCTCAGAGACAGACATGAAAGCCAAACACTTATCTACGGGTCTGAGTCACAGTCATGCAGTAATGGATGCAGAAGCATCCTCCTGCAGCTAGCACAACTGGTTTTAACGTCGGCGCTGGGAGTAGCCTTAGACAGACTCGCATCCGTCAGACGTTACAGACGTCTGCTTCCTGTAGGCTTTCACTCTGAGATTCACCCACATACCAGCTCGCTGTGCTGGGAAATACTGGCACACTTCCTTTTGCTCGCTCCTCCAAGAGTGAGATGAAAGGATCAACATTAACCTTGTATGTGCATGAGGTAAAGAGCTGAATGCGGACGGGAACCAGAAGCAGGGGAATTCTTTGTTAATTTGGATCGGTCCAAATTAGAAAGAAATAAACAAGGACTGTGAAGCCAAGCTCCTGACACAGTATAACCAGTTCACTGATTAAAAAGTAAAGCCCATCCTTACACAGCATATGGCCGGGTTTTTCATGCATAGGGGAATTTTAGCCGCCGCGCCTGAGGGGTTTTATTCAGAGCCAAAACCTCAGCGCCGCCACTAAATGTTTTTAACCAGCTTTGTGGATTGGAGTCTCATTTATTCAAGCATTACAGACACTGGAAAAATATAAGGAAGTACAAAGATTTCTGTCACATGAAGTGACACAGACTCACTGCCTTCAATGTACGCAGAGCGCTCCACATTACATGCAAAGTCACTCCCCAAAGGCCAATTTTGAAGCAGGAAAACCCCCGACAGCCGCACATGTTGTGTCATCGTAAGCCCATCTTTTACTTTTGCTTCCTCCCTTATCTACATGTAATTTCTCACATATTCTCTCTTTCTATAAACGAATCCCCCCCCAAATATCCCCTTTTCACTGCTTACTAAACAGATCAATAGATTAATGTGCTCTAAGCACACTTTGTAACCTTTTAACATTTCATATTGAACAGACAGAAAACATGCCATCGCCTTTCTTTAAGGCTACAAAACCACAGTCACTTAGCAACAGAGGTAAACCGGCCTCACACGACAGAGCAGTGACTCAGCGTGACACGTGTCACTTTAATGTTCAAGGTTTCACTTAGTTTAGTTTTTCTATTCTCTGGTAACACAAAAATGACACCTACACGAACACTTCAGGAGACAGCGTACTATTGACAAAATATATCCCAGCATCCCCGCTGCATGCCATTACAGTGCGTCTCCGCGGGGACGGTAATGCCCACGGGCGTCAGAGTGCACGTTGGCTACGACAGCCGCCTGGCACACTATGACAAAGTTTGGAGGCAGAGGAGGAAATAGCTGAGAGGAACAGCGAGGATCCAGAACATGTGAGAGAAATTCTTCTCTGTAAAAATAAGAAAGAGGAAGGAAAGAGAAATCTGAAAGTGTTTTAAGATGTTGAAAAAGGAAGGAAGCTCTTCACGTCTCTACGATCCCCTTAGACAGAAATTCCAGGAGTGATGCTTTTACGCTTGCTTGCGTGTGTGTGTGCGTGCATGTGGATCTGACTGGGCTCCAAAATTAGAAAAGGGTTCAAACGTCGAGGAAGCCAATGTTGCAGTCGTTTAAACAAATCTGAGATTTGGTGAAAAACGCAGAAGGCGAAGAGCCGCGCCCGCCTTCCTCCTCCTCAGCTTCGTCACACAACCGGTACGTTTGAACCTGCTATGAGGTGGCAGTGCTGCCCGGTGCACCGCTGTGAGAACATTAAAGTGCTGTCCAGAAAAAAACCCACTCACAATGCAACATATTATATGTATTTAGCTTCATATATACAGCTTTTTTTTGCTGATTTAAAATTCAAAAATATCAAGTCCTGTCTGTTTATTTCACCTCGAATACTGTTTCAGTTTGACGTACAGTATTTCCTGGCTTGAGGTCCACTCAATGCCTTTCTCCAGTTTTCGACTGAGGATACTCCATCTGCTGCAGGAAGATCAATCGCTGCTGCCAAGGTCAACAATGGACTTTCACAATCAATTTTCTCAAGTGATGATTCAGAGCGTGTAGCATACGCTGTGAGAGAATTCTATCCATATCACCCACTACTAATGTACTCGATGACATGTGTGTATGCAGTGGAACGTGTGCGTTGCACTTAAAATGCCACATAAGGGGAATTCCCCTCCGCTTGAATGTAAAGAATCCATTTTGCAGGAGAAACTGCTGCGGAGAGAACAGGAAGGCTGGATGGACGAGGATATGGATGGATAATTTGATTGATGGAGGCACAAAGAAAGAGGCAAGCGACCAAGAGGCTCTAAACATGCCTAATTTGGCTAACAGATGAGGCCGAAGGTCATTCACTGAGTTTGCACAAAGGATCTCTGAGCCTGCAGATGCAGTCAAGGGGGGATTAACAGCGCGGCAGTCAAATGGATTGAGTCTGTAGTACATGGCCTTTTTTTAAAGGGAAAAAGTGTAGTGAAATAATATGGGTCACATGCATTTCACAGACAGCAGATGAACTCGCTAAGGACAGATTGGAGGTCAACTGCGCAGTCCTTGTACTGACAATCAGCAACGGGGGCCAAGTTCAAGCTGGCCTCCCCCACTGCAGAAGATAATGGATGGCAAAACAGAGGCAAAGGGAGAGGACGCCGAAGGCACGGCAGCGCTGCTCTGAGTCAAGTGCTTGGGTGTCTTTACAAGAGGACGAGCTTCAAAGTAAAGCCTCTTCATTTTGCTAACGCGGAGCAATACTATCACTGCTGCCAGCGCAGCCTTTCACCATCCTGCAGACGTGAATGGCTCCTTTTGTCACAGCGAAATTCCACTGGCAAGTCTTTAATTAGCTGGAGGGCTCTTCCCTTGTAGGCCTGTGTGGGCAAAAAATAAAGAAAAGGAAAGAAGAGAAGACATGGCACAAGGAAGAAGGTAGCACAGTGCAAAGAAAAATGTGCTGTCATGTGATCCCTTCCAGACAGCAAGAACTAACATTTAACACAATCCGAGTGTTTTGAAAAGGGGGCGAGATAGAGAGAGAGAGAATGGATTTCTTCACCCCCCCCCCCCTTTTTTTTTAAGGAAGCAATCTAACAGGTAGTTAATTGTTAGTTAGTTGTTGGTTTGTAAGTTTGTGCTCTACCTGTCTGCCCCCCCTAGAGACCTGTCAGTGACACCCTGGCAACCAAGTGTGCGTTCTGCAACCGCTTGGCAACTGGTTGCTGGAGGTTGCTGGCACTCGCAGGTCGCCACAGTCACCAGAAGACTGCGTGGAAGGCACCAACTTGTGTGCAAGAAATGCAGAATGTTCCCTTTCAAAGTAAAAGTTGTGCCTTACGCCTGCAACACATTTAAAATGGTGCAACTTTTCCTTTGAAGGCAAAAAGTTCTCCGTTTTTGTGCAAACTATGGGAACTCTTATTATGACTGACTTCACTGACAGCCAGCAACCTCCACCAACCCCTCACCAACTAGTCAGGGAATGCATATTTTTCCCTAGACACCAGGCTGACGCCTTAGCATCCTGCAGCTGGGTCCTCGTCTGAACTCAAAACAATAAGGGGCTTAAGGTCGTACATACATGAAGACTAGAAGTTCTGCGAGCAGGGAGTGCTAATGAAATTCTTTGACAATTTGCTAAGAAGCTGGGTATTAAATAAAACTCATCTTTACTTTGAGGCAAGTGATTCAAGCAGCTGTGAATGGGAGTGAACAAATCTGCTGGTGGACCTGTGATGGTGTGGTAAATACATTAGGGGTCCACAAGGTGATGAGCAATGGCTTCATATGGAGAAATGTCCTCCAACATTCAGTGAAGGCCTACTGAAAGCTGTTTCTGAGCTGCATGATGGGAACTGCACCGTGCAGGTGTGTCGCAGCGTATCCCTTGAAATCTAATAAAGAATATCTGAAGGCGTGTTCTGCACCAACGATGCGTTTGCTTTGTGGATTATAAACCATCACAGCTGCCTGTGTTTTGTACAGTGTGTGTGTTCATGAGTGTCCTGTGACAAGTTGGGCTTCAATCGTGTGTGTGTGCCATTTGATCACGTGCTTGTGCTATATTTGCGCTGACTGGACCGCCATCTTATATAGTGCATCTAAGCCAACCCCAGTGCAATGTCGGATAATAGTGAACACTTTAGGATGTGGGTCAGAACCATATGCCCAGGCCTGACTGAACCGTTGCCAGGCACATACAGTATTCATGTGTTCAGCAGCTTTCACGATGGGCTGCCTACAATTACCTACTTTCTTCTTTGCTCCAACCAACATATTTTCACTTTTAAAAATAGACTTAAAACCATCAAGTATTTGATCAACACCATGCAGAAAAAAGAACCCAAAAGAAAAAAAAAAATCACCTCATACTAAAAGGTGTAGATTCCTTAACAATGAAATAAGTGCATATTTGAGCAACAAAAACCAGCAATTTCCTGTTTCCTGTTAAATGTAAGAGCTCCAGGTTTTTATTCTTGGACTCTGCTGGACGGGCTTTGCATGATTATGAGTTCAACACAGGAATAAAAATATCTGTTTTCATTTACTTTATTTGCAGGAGCAGCGAGAGTGTGAAGCTTGAGCTTTAGGCTCACAGGGATCATCTGTAACACTGCCTGCGTTTAATATGAGCATCCTCTATTGTAACAGTATATGAGGGGCAGCAAATAAGGAAAACCAAGTCAGGTTTCCTTTAACAAAACAAACACAGGTGCCACCAGTAAAAACAACCTGACGCAATATGAGTGAGGTAATCAAATATAGCACAGATACCGACGACACTGCAAGAAGATCCAGATGTCTAAAGCGATTAAAAAGCTGTGGGAGGTGTTTAAGGTTCTAGTGTTCCCAGGCTGCCTTTGACCTAAAGGCATAATGTTATAAAGTAGCTTCCTGACAGGAATATTTAATTATCTGATCTCAATTATCCATATGAGACTGGAAGGTTGCCAGGAAATCCAAATGTGGCTACTTCGATAAGTTCACTCATATGCTGCGACTTGTGCTCACCATGACAGATTGCTTGATGCCTATCTGAGCCATGGCTGCCCTCCGTTCCCCTGCATGACGTCAATAATAACACAATTATAAGAGCACGATAATAATTTGTGCTTTTTCTATTTAGTTATTTGCTGTCCTATTTTCCAATCTAATAGTAAAAGCAATCGTCAGCGTTGCCGATTCTTCACACAGGAGCCATTAAAGTTCTGCAGCTTCAGCAACGATTCGTTGACGCTTTTTTTTTTCAGGATTTGTGCACCCGATGCTTCCTGGAAGTGTGAAAGAACGACCAGTATGATCTCACCAAATAAAAGCACCCGCAGTGGTCTTGAGGAAGTTTAAAACAGAAGCAGAAAAAGTCTTCCCACTTCAGAGGATATTCAACTGAAAACATCTTGAGGGTAAATTCTGTCCGTGGGCCCCAAGTTCACCACGGCATGCCCCCCCTCCCTCTCTCTAGTGGCAAATGCGAGGCTTTGAACTGCCGACTGGGAGGGGTGTGGGGAATTCACTGGCCTGTCAGGACTGAATAATGGTGGATGGGAAAGATCAGATCTTGCCTCGCTGTTCTGCCTTCAGGGAGAAGATTTTATGGCATAGCAGGCTGAACCGTGCAAGGCTAAAGACTGCACGTTATAAAGAGCTTGAACTGTGGCTGCACGTTAGCATATGGAAACCCAAATTATACCTTCTATTAGACCTTGACGGCAATTCTGAAGGCATGCTAAGCTGCAGAAACGCTCTTGAGATAAGAAAAGAAAGATTGTAGTAGTGTTAAAACTGTTTATTTGGATTAGGGGAAGAAAAAAGAAGGCCGGTCAAGACCCCACTAATGCAGTGTATATGAACACATATATATATAAAACATAGATCTTGTAGCTTTTCAGTTTAGGAAGGGCTCAAAATCATTCTGCAGCAGAGTGATATTAAGCAGATCCCCCTGTTAATAGCTTTGCCGAGTGTGCATGAAAAGGGCTCCTTAATTGTCTAATCTCACACTTGACAACACTGCTATCTCCTCCTTCCACTGCACTTAACCTTGACCCATCTCACTTATTCAAAATAAGTAGGAGAGTCAATCTAACATCTGGAAAAATGGGTGATTCAGACCAAAAGTCCCATTTGCACAGCGTTTTATTATATGCGATTAAAATACTGTATCTACCGCTCACACACGGACAATTTAGAACCACGAGAAGCTTAACGTGCACGAGTCGGGGCCACGGGAGGAAGACAGAAGAAATGGACACAGCGAGAACACACAAGATCCACACAGAAAGCCCCCCCCCCCAGCAGACCAGGGGAGTGAAACCCAGAACCTTCTTGCTGTGTGGTGAAAGTGTTAACCACTGCACCAAATAGTGATTTACACAATGAATGGTGTGCAGCTGCAATCTGCTCCAACTCCTGAACTGTCACACGCAGACGCTCGGACAGCAACGGAAAATGAGAACCGGTTTGTTCCAGGTTCCATCTGAACCGTTTGTCCCCACGGTTTTTTGATTCTTTCGGCTCTGGCATGATTTTCTGACATCAGACTCATGGCAATGGAGCTGTTGCACATCTCAGTCACATGCAGATATTTTCTTTTTCTCATCTGTGTTCAGACTCAGAGATGATTAAAAAGCCATGCTGAGGCTGGAGACCTGTGCAGTGTAACCTGAGAACTCATGATGCCAATCGTCTCAATACAATCTAAAAGTGTAATTTTTTGGTGCCTGGGTAGCTCAGTGGTGCAGCAGGCGGCCACATATATATGCTGCTTTGCAGTGCTGGCGGCGCAGGTTCGAGTCCCGGCCTGTCGTCGATTTGCCCGCATGTTTTCCCCGTATCTTTTTTTTATTTGCCCTCAGTGTTTAATACTGCAGCAGTTGGTGCTTCACGTCATCCACACCAGTGGACACCGTGTGTGTATCTCAGAGGGTCCGGCACCTTAGACAAAACCCCAATACTTCATGCTCTGAAAATAAAAACAGGGTCGCACTTGGTGTCACGAGGAGGTCCATCCATCCATTTTCTTCTGCTTATCCCTCTCAGGGTCACGGGGGGGCTGGAGCCTATCCCAGCTGTCATAGGGCGAGGGGCAGGTACCCCCTGGACAGGTTGCCAGCCTGTCGCAGGGCTATCACAGAGAGACAGACAGCCATTCACACTCACATTCACACCTATGGACAATTTAGAATCACCAATTAACCTAACCCCAGATTACTATTCCATATTTGGTGGTATGGCTTTTTTCTGGGACTTCCCTGTCCTCCCATTCTTGCAAAGCCTAAAAGAGAAAGAGCAGCAAGAAGACCTTCAGCCCAGAACAGAGCGAGCATCCACAAGAAGAGATGTGACCCTGATTAGACCCAATGCAGCACAAAGAAGATGAGATAGGAAGAGAATTTAATTACGGACAAGAAATTGTTCTTTTGCACAGCTTTTATATGCATTTTAAAACATAACGTTATCTGGATTTGAATGCATACTTTGCTATAAAAGCTGCAGCTGTTGCATCTAAAATCGGTAATCAATAATAAAGTCGACAGTGAAGAAAATTATTTTACATGCCCAAAACAATCCTCACACTTTTAAAAACGGAAAACACAGCGAACGTTCTACCAACCACATCTATGCTTATCTATTTATGAACAGGTCGGGTCGGCGCCCTTTCGTCTCAGTCTAGAAGACTAGGCTCACTGTACGAGCAGTCATAATGTGCACAGCTTTCAGGAAGAGGATGACTAAAGAGAGATGGGGAGAGGGTGGCAATAAGGAGCGATAGAAGGAAGAGGAGTCACAGAGAGCGACACAAGGCTTTGTTGATGAGAGCCTGCAGAGTCGCACGGTTCAAGGAGACAGAAGGAGGGCAGCACGAAGGTCATGGCAAATAGGAAGAAGACACTGCAACAGGGCCTGTCAGAAGGAAAATTTACTGCTGGTCAAGCTGCATTTAGCTTTGCTCCGGTGCCCTTGACACTGTATTTGCATGAAGTATGTGGTGGAAAAAGGAGAACGGGATAATGGAGGCTATGGAAAGAGCAGTCTGTGTGTGTGAATGAGATGGAGGTATAATATAAGACAACATTTCCTTTCTCTTTTAGAGAAGGTCTGTATTTTGTATTGAGACCCTATAACATAAAACACGGGCACACAAAATGCATTTTTGTGTTGGTGTTGTTTTAAGTTAACCACTTTAGAAATGGATTATTAAAGTGCTGTAACTGTTAATGTAACATGATGTTAAATTGAGTATAAAAAGTGGTCACAGCAACGTGCAGTCAGTGCCATTTATTTTCTCAGGCCTTGTAAAAAAAGGTGCAGGATGTAGTTAGTCTGAGTGTCTGCACCACTGACCAAACACCAGGATTTTTTTCTGTGGATCTGCAGGTTATTTGCACAGGGATACGGACCAGAGCCACACAACACAGCATTTATAGTCCGAGCTAATTTGCAGAGCCTGTCGGTAGATTGGCTGTTGTGATGTCCACAATGTCCTCATTTAAGCTGCGGCCAACACAAACAAGGCCTGACAGGCATAAAAAATGGGTCCAGCAGATAATTAGGTTATGTTTATGTTACGTTACGTTGACCCATATAGTAATACAATATATCTAAAACACACCGACAGAGACTACAGGGAGCTGTCTCGCAGTGCTTTACATGCTGCGTGCAGCAATTCAGCTGATCTTATGTATGAAATATGTACATGAAAGACGGTTTGTCCTCATCGCACAGTGGCTCAAGAATTTTAATTTCCCTGCCATGCTGTTAATATTAGCACTGCGGTGGTTTGCATAAGTAAGGAACAGAGCGTCCTTAGTCAAGTGTCAAATTAAATCCTCCTTCAAAATCTCAGCTTCAACTCCTTTTATGTTTACGGTTAGCATTAATAATAATCATTAGCCTTTTATTTTCCCAATCAAATCTGCAGGTCCACCTGTCGAGTGAAATAAAGGAGTAGACTCGAGACTTCCATGGATATCTCACAAGTACAGAGCCAAGAAGCAGCCCCCTCACTCTTCCACACCAAACACAATAAAACTGAGAAGCTGAGAGTCTCGTTTTTGGACCTTCAGATAGAACCAGGCTAGCTTTCCCATTCAGTTTCAGTCTTTATGCTAAGCTATGCTATCAAGCTACCAGCTGTAGCCTCCCTGCTACTGTGCAGACTACCAACAAACCCAGTGTGGCACTTAAATTACCCCCGCCCGGCTGAACAAGGGCATTTTAACACAGGAAAAGATGCTAAAGCTCAGAGCGCGACACGAGCCTGCAGCCTCGGTATGAGCAAACCATCAAAGCAGGTATGAGGAAACTTATGGAGAGGAGTGAAGAGTCCGTGTCCTGTTATCTGGTGAAGTTATATCATTTTCCAGTATCATTACAAGTACCTGACATTTGTTTTGTTGTTTAAAAATCGACTGTAAAGGTGAATAATTTCTTTTATTATGAAAATAATTTGCATTGAATAAAAGTTGATTTTTGAATACATTGTATATGGAGTCAGCAAAGATCAGTATCAGCAGGTCACACTTTTGCAATCAATGCATCTGTAGCGTCTGAAAGTTCCTGTAATTTTTGTAGCTCTGCCTGTAAACACCACCACAGTGGACTGTAAATCAATGCAATCAATATGTGACTGAAGCGCAGACTTCAGCTTCAATTGAAGGTGTTTTACAAAAATGATGCACAACCTGTTTAGGAATTACAGCCATTTTTTAGGCCAAATCTTGTGTTTCGTCCCTTGACATGCTCCTCTACACCTTTACTGCAGCCCCTTTCTGCTTGTTTGTGGGTCTTTCTGCAGTCAGTTTTGTATTTAATAATTGAAAAGCATGCTGTCTGGTTGAGATCCGATGACCGACTTGGCCATTGAATAATATCGCATTTCTTTGCCTCGGGAAACTCTCGGGTTGCTTTCGCAGTATACTTTGGGTCATCATCCGCATTTACGATCCGTCCTGCAGCACTTGCCTGATTCTAAGCAGAGAGTAAAGCCCTGTACGCTGCACTATCAGCAGTCACAACAATAAACAGTAGTAGCCCGGCTCCACTGCACGCCCGTGCCATAACGCTGCCTCCACCATGTTAGACAGATAAGGCAGTACGCCTTGGATCTGTTACGCTCCTCCATACTTTTCTCTTCCCATCGTTGTGGTATAGGTTAACCCTGGTTTCATCTGTCCAAAGAAGTTTTTATAAAACTGTGCAAACTCTTTCAGATGCTTTGTGGCTCATGCTAATCTGTGCAAACAGTTGTTTGCACCTTGTTGTAAACACAGAGTTTCCATTCATGAAAGCGTCTCGTGATTGCAGACTTTGACAGCGACACGCCTGCGTGCTCACAACTTTTCACAGATTGTTGTTTAATGTTTGTTTATTTGGGGTTTTCAGCCTAATGATTCCCTCCCTCACTTGCATTGGCTTCAATATTTAAAATGACGTTAAAATTACAGTGAAAAGGTATAAAATACAAATTGAACACTTTAAACCAACTTCAGATATTATGTGTGATTCATCTGTCAGGAAATGAGGAACATGGCCACGTAACTGCGTGTCAGCCAACTGTCCCATTAATTTGAACCTCTGAATGGGGAACTGTGAATAAAAATGGTTGTAATTCCTGAAGAGTTTATGCATCATTTTTGGTTTAAAAAAAAAAAAAAAGCTTGAATTAAAGCTGATTGAGTTACAATCCACTCTGGTGGTGTACGGAGGCGAAACCACAAAAATAGTTTCTTTGTTGCAAACTTTATGGAGGGCACTGTAACCAAACCATCAAAAACAACTGGTGGTTTTGCGACTGCACCTTGGTAACTGCATTTCCTCTTTTTTTGATCTTCACAGGGACCGTTTGATTGCACGTGACCAAGGTCTGCTCACATGTGATTGGTTCAAAGAACTCAACTACAAATGGAAACCAAAAAGCTTCCAGTACCAAAAATGTTGCTGGACCTTCAGGCATAATTGCCTGCAGTACGATAGGCTTTTGTACGGTATGTGCCTATGTAAACAAAACTCCTCTCCATCTGTGCAAACCTTGAATTTATAATCCCACAATGACCTCCACAGAATCCAGTCAGGAAAAAGGAAGGAAGACGCACAACAGGTGCACAACAACAGCTGTGTCCGACCAAAACTCGAGACGTGTGTCAAATAACACTGGCCTACCCAGAACAGAAGCTATCATCGTGAAGGCTAAATGCGATTAGTGTCTGGTGGTAATCTAGGGCCTATTCATTCCTGCTTAGAGTAGGTGACACATTTGATTCAGAGGATTAGCCTACCTCTCCTCACCGTGCAGGGGAGGGGAAATCAAAGGGCCCACTTTCGGGGAGCGGTTAAAAAAGGGAAAGGAAGTGCGCGGAAGAAGACGAAAGACTATCAAAAAAAGATCCAGAAAGGACGGCAGGAGCCAGGAGCCCAACACTCTTCCATAATTAAAGCAGACAGTTCCTTTGTGCAGCCATGTCATTAACATAACCCAGCGCGTTGCACAAACCGTGGTGCACTGAGTTCTTTAGTTAGCGCCTTCAGAGCATATGTGATGAGAGCCTGGGAAACTTGAAGAGTTGTCTGATGCTGCAGATTCCACCACATGATGACTTTAACATGCTAAAGTTTGCTGACTGTAATTTCATGAGTCCAATTAACCTTTGAAATATTGCCACATGTGCCCAGAGACACACACCGACTCACAGTGACAATTAGGAGTTGATGATTGAGGCCATTCACCACATTCAGCCACAAACCTCACCATATGATGTCACACACAGCTATGGATATGTTATTTCTGTATGCGTCTCTGGCTCATATGCAAAATCTTATCTCACCAATCTGCATTTTTTTGCAAACTGAAATTCTCCCTCTTTCCAATGCAACAGCAAACAGGTGCCCGCATGCACAGAGTGACACACTGTTCACAACACAATTTCTGTGCAATAGTCACAGAGGACCGTGATGTAACTCAGAAAAGCTGAAGTGGCTTTAAAGAGTGGCCATGCATGCAAGAAATCCTGCAAAGAATTGAATGTAGAAATGTATATTTAGTCTTCATCAGGGTCTGATCAGCACATCATCAGTCTGTACGGGACACTCTTGTTAATAAAGCCATAATAATCCTCATTCTTCATACATCACAATATGTGTGCAAACATAAATACACCCTCAAAGTGGCAGTAATAACGCAACCACATGAACCAACCGCACTGAATATTGCTTTGACTTGCTTCACGAAGAAGAGCTGTGAGTCTGACAGACGTTTCTACACAGCAGAGATGAAAGAGGCTGGGATCAAACTCTGATCTAAACCGCACACGTATAGCCCACCATATGTAAATCTGCAGCCACATTTAAATGTGGAGCAACTAAATGTTTACCTGTTGTTGTGATCCTGAGCACAACGAGCTTTCAGTGTACTGTAAAGTACCTCATTGGAACTGAATACATGGCATACTGTAATGTGGATTATTTTTTGCACTCACACACAAGCATGAAAGGGTTTGTGATGCATCTCTTTAACTCTGAGCTATGATTTGAGACTCTGTTACCACCGCTGCCGAGGAGGGATGTTTTTGGTAGCATTTGCATGTGTGTGTGTAGAAGTTCTGCTTCCAGAACCACAGAACAGCCAAACTGATCTCAGTGCTGTCTGAGACCAATTGGAACAACTTGCAATCGGTCCCAGAAGAAAAGAGATTCTATGCAATCACTCACCAACCACTGATTTTTCATGGTCACGAGGAGGTGGCCATTCTATTTATACTCTAGTGTGACTGAGGCCTTAAAAACAGTGGTGGGGGTGGGGCAACATAAGAGAGGAGGAGAAAAAGGTGACGGAGTCAAAGAAAGACAGAAAGAGAACCAGCCAATGAGAGTCAGAGTAGAGATCTCCACCAGTTTCTTTTATCTTTAAAAAAAAAAGTGAACGTGTCCGTCAAAAAGATTACCATGCTTATGTAAACGATGAAGCTGCATGTTTGGGCAGAACATCACTTTCTAAAAGAGATCTGAAAGAACATTTGTTGAAACAATTTGGAATGTTTAGAGGGGTCTTTGTAGCAATTCAATCAGAAACACATGTTCTGATCAAACCCTCGGCAACAAAGTGCGTCAAATTTATACTATCAGAGATAAAACTGTGTTTTTTTTAATAAATGAAAGCTACCATCAGTAGTCATTTGCATTATTATATAATATATAAAGAGGGTGTTTTTAAATGTGCTATTGAGGACTCTCATGTAAGAAACCCTCAAATAGAAGCTGCCTTTGGGTCAAAGTTCGCCAACTGCATTGCCAGCTTAAAGCCTACTTTCACATCTACTGTGAAACAGACAGGAAATCGCAACAGTGTTGCGGGAAAATGATTTAACCTCCCAATGCAAACACATTCTACTTAAGATGTTTAATGCCATCTGCTTCAACTGGTCACGTTTCATGTTGCACAATAGCTTTCAAAATTAACTGACCTAGATTCTGGTTATCTTACTATTTACTATTAATACTATTATTTACTGTTGCAAGCTTACAATAAGTGTCTTTGCTTTATTCAACATGTTCAGCATGAGAACATTTTTATTTTAGTTTTTAAAAGACATCGCCGTGGGCTCTAGGAAATTGGTAGGGTTTTGCCAAAGTCTCGGCAAGAATGTGAGTAAGTGTGCATTAAAAGCAGATAAAAAAGTAAATGAGGCCAAGTGATTAGCCAATGAAATTAATTAAAAGAAACACAAATCAATAATTGTCAGAAAAACATTAGTTGCAGACTTTGTGCTTTACCATGCAGCAGATAAAGATTAAATATATCAGCCAAGTCAGGCAGAGGCTGACTGGAAAATCACTGGAAGGCAGCTGCACTTCTGCGTCTCACCATATATTTTCCTATGTAATAAAATTGCATAACACTCTGGCCACGTGGCGAGAGTACACCCCTCCCATACGTCAGAATAAAACACACTGCTTTGCTTCGTTAAAAACTGGAACTCTGTAGCAGAACTTAGGGTAAACACAACCTTTGTCTTGGCTTATCTGCAGCTTTTAATGCTGCCCTGCTGTGCACAGTTCAGGATCATGTACTTCACCGTGATAAAAAGGTGGTTTACCTCGCTGCCTGGTCCTTTATGAACTCTGATGTGAGAGTGCATTGTCCCCACTGGAGAGGCGACCGCAGTAGGTCTATGCCACAATACTGTGAGATCTTCACCAAGTGAAGCTTTCTATGAAAAAAAAAGCCTTTCTGCTGCAGAGGCACAATTCAGGGGAGGAACGGATTCAGAGGTTTTGGTGAGATTCATCTTGAGACACTCGAAGGAAGATTTGAGCATTTCAGCATTCAGCTTCACCGATGATGTTATTTATTAATTTATTTAACCCTCAGAGTGAGACTAGCTGTAATCCAGTAATGAGTGAAGTACTGATTTCAACTCTGCACTTAAAGGACCCGACTGGGTTTTCACTGTATTCACATTCCCAAACGTATAAGAGTATATTGGTTGGTTGGTTTAATTATCCCACCTGCCAATGGTGGCTCCAAAAACAGCTCCACTTAAACCAAATTCACGGTCCTGTTCACGCTTGATTTCGCGGGGCTACAGAAAGCAAAATGGCGACCAGCGTGAGACCGAGGTGCAAGAAGAGGAAGATGGGAACTCAAAGGACAATTTCGGGTTTCATATTAAACATAAAATCCCCGGAGCTGTGAGAGGCCTTGGTGAAAAACTTATTGTTGTGTTTTAGAAAAACAGGAGTTATGGCTTAACCGCAAACATTGCTGCTGCTGCTGGTGAATGTAATCCAGTCACGTGACGACAACGGCCCAGCATGAAGCCACACGACCTTTATCCTACCTCCTCATGGCCAATTGGTGAGGTCGCTTCCAATCCATAAACCACTCTGAGAGACAGACAAGCTCCTCAAAGTAGGCTGACTTAAGGTCAGTCAAATTTAAACGAATGATTCTGGTTATGACGAGATCACAGATGATGAAAGAGATTTCCCTCTGCTGCGAGGTATATTTGTGTACCCTGCAGTCAGCGACCTCTGATCGAGCCCTTCGGCAGTTCTTCATGCGTGAGTGAGGTCAGCGAAGTGCTCCTCTCAGGACTAACAATATGCTGCATGAGAAATGCACAACACAAACCCGGCCAGCTGGCAGAACAGGATCTTTCAAACAAAATGAGGAAGAAGCCCAGTTCTCATTAACAGCACAGACACTTCTTTAGTAGAGAAAAGCAGCCGCAGTGCCACACATTAAAAACTGCCGAGCACTAATGTCGAGCATCAGATCTCTGGTCAGATTTGTTAATTTTTTCTTTGCTCGGATAAATACTTAGTTCTTTCATAATGTCCCGTTTACTGTCAGGTACGTTAGCATCAGCTAGGGTTAATGTCACCTTTGCATGTTCTCAGTCAAGCTCATTATGATGTCACAGAGGAGTGTGACATCATCTGAGATTTGTCGAGAAGTGAAAAACGGGTAGTTTCAGCTTCCTTCTCAACTCTTCTGGTTGGCTGCCCCTCACAAACAGAGGGAATGAGCAGCAGGTGGGCGGGGCTCCTGAGATCACCATGTTAGGCTTATCCACTCTTAGTGACATCATAAAGAGCCTAAAGTAGAAAGAAACAGTCGAAACCGAGTGAGAGCCGAGCCTGAAGTCTGAACTTTTGTCTCACAGGGATTACCTGTATACATGCTGACCTTATCATTCTAAACTATGACCATGTTTAATATGAGCATGAACCACTGTGCTAGCATATACAGTATATGGCAGTAAATAAGGAAACAGCACAGTGAATCCGCCAGCGTTTGCATGTTCTCGCTGTGCCTCCACGGGCTCTCAGGGTACTCCAGTCTCCTCCCACAGTCCAAAGGTCATTTGATGACTCTAAACTGACCTCGTACCCAAACTCGGGTGGAATAGTAACTGACACACAGCTTCAACTATTACAGCCTCTTTAATTTACATCCTTCCCTCTGCTCAGTTTAGTCACTGTGTGTGTGTGTGTGTGTGTGTGTGTGTGTGTGTGTGTGTGTGTGTGTGTGTGTGTGTGTGTGTGTGTGTG
>JAVDPK010000327.1:569162-587310 GCA_034780415.1 Cichlasoma orientale | reverse complement strand
TTATTTTAACCCCCCCCCCCCCCCCATTAAAGCGCATGAATACATGACGCACACAGGACATGAAAACGCTCGCAACAAGGCTCGCCGATGGTTTTCTGTAAGCAGGTGATGGATTCTGAACGCAGACATCGTTCCTTTGTATTTTAATATAAAAGGCGTGCGCTGTCTTTTTGTGTTACGTCTAAAGAAAGGCAGAAATTTCTGCAGACATTTGGAGATCCGGAAAACTCTAAATGTCTGTTGACAAACAATCTAGATGGATAAATAGCCAGCGGAAAGGTACGAAAACGTTATTGGTAAATTGCCCCTTTGAATAAAAATATCTCTGTATGCAATTCCCTCTGCGGTGTTCCCTCCCTCTCATTTTTTTTATAAACCTAAAAAGAGCATTTTGTTTTCATTGAGCCAGATTGGTGAAGTGTGAACCTGGCTATTATTTTAAGATAGACTTGAAAACATTAACAATCTTGCCTTGGTTTACAGATTTATGTGCAACAAAAGAAAAACCTATTCCAAGTACACAAAGGTACACTTTGTACTAGCGCGTCAATGATACACAGACACATGTAACTAGTTAATCTCTGTCTTTGTGATGGACTTTAACTTGGAGCTCCAAAACTAGCCATCCCTGCAGGCCAGCGACGTGTGAGCACTGTGGATCTCAGAGGTTCGTTAAATCCTAGTGAACGATTTATCAAATAGTGACTAAACAATACAAACTGAAGGGGAAAAAGTGAGCAGATGATGGACAGGGAGGAGTTAAGGGACAGGGGAAAAAGGGATCTGACAGGCAGCAAAATCTTCTTGGGACAGATTGTCAGTGGGCTGATTGTCAGCCTCTTTCTGCACACAAATACTCCCTGGGGTCAACATGTGGGGTGGCAGACGAGTAGCGAAGGGGCCCTGGCTGCTGTGGCAGCCTGTACTTGATTTAGGATGTTTGAATCTGGGCCAAAATTCCTGAAGGAACACAGTAAGCGGGGAGCTGGCCATAAAAACAGGCCCAGAACTGAGGTTTTAAAGAAGAGAAAGAGAGGGTGAAGTGTGGTGAATATGAAATGTGTGTTTGAGCTCAGATATGCTGCTGTTACTATGGTAAAACAGGACTCTGGGAATGAGGGAATGGGAGAATTCCAAATGGGAACACTGGGGGTGCAGTGTGTGCAGGGAGCCTAATGGATATCCAGCAGTTTAAATGCGCATGTGTTTGAAGGAGGCACAGCAGAAGGTAAAAGTGGGGGAAACTGGGGAAGATGAAGGCCAAGGATATGTAGAAAAGCAAGGCAGGTGAAAGTGAGACTGAACAGATCTGGGATCAAATTTTCAGTGATTCCCTTCAAAACAGGGGTACAAAAACCTCAGTCTGCCTTTGCAACATATTGTACTCAAAGATTAAAATCCCTCTGTGGTGCTTCGTGATAAAACAAAAAGAGAAGCAGGGCTGCAATACTCTACGAGTATAAGACGAGCCAAACCCCATCTTCATCCATCCATGTAAACCATTCTCACCTTTTAGATCAGAGGGAAAGCTGTTTATTGGAGCCAACAGAACACCTCTTCCTCTGTAAGTGGCTCACGGCGGGGATCATTTCTCCTGCTCAGCCACCAGAAAGCTTTGCTGTTAAACTTCCTGCCACTTTCACTGTGTTTCAACTCACTCTAGTTGTGATTTTGTTGACAAATCAATGACGGTGATTTGCTAGATACACTGTTAAAAATCATGATGCCCCTGTTTTCACACACACACACACACACACTCCAGCCCACGCTGAACGTTTCTGGTCACTGTCCGATGGAGGAGCGTGAGATCCACAGCACGGGATCCGTGTGATGTTTGATTACGCTCGGACGAGAACAGTGCAGGTAACTGCCTGGAGAATTAAGGGTGAGCGAGAGGGCGTCTTGTGCTGCCTCTCGCCACCCAGGCAGCGCCCCTCTTCTGAACCGGCTGCTGTTAATTAGAGGCTCATCAGTGTGGATCAGGTCTGTTAATCCCGGTCTGTGTTTTCGACTGGACACAATCATCTTTCAGGCTTTTTTCTCTTAAGAAAATTTACGAAGGTTTTGGTTTGGTCCGGTCTTCCAAGGGTCTGTTTTACAGCGGGACAAAGCAGAATCCTGAAGCTATATTTGTCTGAAGGATATCTCATGGTTTTAAATCTTTTAATAATCACAGAATTTAAAAAAATCAATTAGACTATTTCTTGTCTTTTTTTTTCTTCCTGGAACATGGTAATTTATGCCCCACGAGTAGTCGTGGGGCACAAGAGGAGACACAAACTCTCAGATTTTAAGATTAGGCTTAAAACGTTCCTTATTGATAAAGCTCACAGTTACAGCTGGCTCAAGTAAGCCTGAACTCTACCTGATTGATGCTGCTATAGGCTCAGGCTGCTAGGGGATTTCCCATGATGCACCTTTTCCACTCACATGCCGCTTTGGCATGTTATTAACTTTTATCTTCTCCGTCCCACAGCTTGCTTGTTTGTGGTCTGTCTGAGCCTGTTTCTGATGGAGGGAGATCTTCCTCCCCAAGGCTGGGAGTCTCTATTATTGTAGCTTACAGCGTCTTGAGACGACCTCTGCTGGATCGGCATGTGTGCTGCTGCTACTGTACGAACAGGAGAAACGTATAAAGACAAAGACAAAGAAGTCCTGTGTGTGAAAAAGAGCATTTCTGCTTGAAATGCCCGTACCTGCCCATGCATCAGGTCCTGAAAGCCAGACCGCAACCTTGAATATAGACACGTAACTTAAAGTAAATACTGAGAATACTGGTGGTCATGGTTATATAATCTACCTTAGTGTTGGTTTAAGCCCAGTCTGGTGTTCCTTAAGCTCCTGTCTGGGTGAGTCTCTTTCACACCGTGCCCCCTTTTTTCTTACTCTTTATCAGCGCCTTCTATTTATAGCAGCTTTACTGCAGCGCAGCAGCTTAGTACAGTATGTGCCGTAAAGCGCAGTCCTCTCCTGACCACATATGCAGGCATATGCCTCTGCAGTTCTCTCTTATGCGTATGGAGAACATTGGCATTATCTAAACAGGAGGAGACACGCACAGTGAACTCACACAGCCTAGGGCGTGCGCACACAGGCAGTGATGAACACAACGAGACTCATTGGGAGACACGGTGCAAGAAGCCACAAATACAAATGAGGCTACAAACAGACAAGGACACATATATAGAGCACACAGACTGGACTCATACACACATCAGCCACAGCATTAAAATCCCTGACAGGTGAAGTAACACTCATCATTTATGTGATTCATTTCATTCATGTGGATCTGACAACAATCCACCGTCCACAGTGTGCCCCACCATCCTGCAGAAAGTGCCCACTAATGGCAAACAATCCGAGGTGCTTTATGCCCCCAGACCTGGTGGGGTTTCTGCCAGTGTTTTAGAAGCACGGTGGCTCACCTGGCTAAAAAGGGCACAAATAAACCAAAGACTTACCGAGCTATAGCTGGAATTGTTTAGTTTGTTAGGCAGATTTATTGTTTTTTGTAGACTTCTGTGACACAAATGAACATCTTTGGGAAACGGACTCTTGGACAAAAGCAGCAGCAGAACAAATTCATCATAAAGGTTTTTGGGGGTTTTTCCGCCACAGAGCCGATTATTTTTGGGGGGACACCACCTTAGACTCAGCAGAGCCCACACTACCACCTGAGCAGCTGACTGCGCTTGTACATTTGATTTGAAGTAATAAGTTTTACTTATCTTCTTCAATCCCACAATCCAGCATCCTCACAACAAATCCGAGGAACGGCTCCACGGGGTCACAGTTCAACAGGTCACCCGCTGTCAGATTTGCCTCTAGTCGCGTCTCTTTTCTGCTCTGCATGAAAGTGAAACTTTTTTGTTTCTAAATGCACAAATTAACACAAATTCACCGTATGGGTAGAACCACACAGACAGAGACGAGTTCGGGGTTTTCTAGCAACAAAAAGTAAAACAACAAAATGTTAGAAACGTTGATAGATTTCACACATAAAATCGATTCATCAGCTCAAAAACACGAAGAACCGCGCGCTGCGGGCCTATCTGACTAACGGACGAGTGCTGAACAAAGTTTCTAGCAGCACCTGTGCGCACAAACACACACACACAGTGGAGGTGTGTCAAACCACATTGGCACAATTACCGCTGAACTAACCTCGACAGACTTGGATCGGGTACTTTGATAAATGGCACGTGGGCGAAGGATATAAGGGGAGATACGGCATCAGCTGGCAGCGCAGTGACACATCAAACAATAAAAACACACCACAGAGGGAAAACACAGCAGCAACAACGCCGAGCTTGAAGACAAAGAAACTAGAGGGAGAAAATGAGACTTATAATATAAGATGAACCATTCGTCTGAGCTTATTAGCAGCTTCTCTGCTGTTGTGATAGAGTTGGCAAAGACTAAAGCATATGGCCAGTTATAACTATAGCTGTCCTTCCAGGGGTGGAGGGAAAATGTCCCAATATGTCCCCGCGGTATCTTTAATGAGAAGGTAGAGGGCAGGGTTCACTGACCTGGAACTCATCCAAATACAGTACAAAAGGTCCGCCGATGCCTCCCTGCACCCATCTCCTCTCGATGTGGGGGGGGGGGGGTGTTTGTGTGTGCATTCATATCTGCGAGACACTTTTACAAATCCACCGGGCTGGACTCAATTTCCTCCTTGGTCTGTCTTTAATAAAGTCTCATATACATGCATGGCTACAGCTCAAACCAAACAAAGGGTAGAAGTAACAGCTGGGACACAATGATGTCCACTGTATTTGAGACCGTTAATAGTCTTCCCTCTCCTCCGCCTTTGCTGGAGTCTTCCAGAGTTCACTTTACTTGTGTTGCAAAGGAGTAGGAGCGAGCAGGGAAGACTGGAATATTTGTGGCTCGACAACAAAAGCGCTGGAATGCCCTTTTCTAAACTGGTTAACGCTGCCCACCAGTCTCAGGCCACTTCTCTCCTCGTCCCCCTCCTCAAGTCTCTCTCAAATGTCCCTGTTCTTTCTTTTTTTTATCCTTCTGTTTCTCTCCGTGTCTTTGCCCCTCTAGGGATACGGGTCTGGTCCTGGTTATGGAAACGTTCTCCACATGCAGAGCTTTGTAGCAGCGTTTAAATAAATCTGGGCATAACAAACATATAGGATATTTCTCTTAGATAGGTGAGCACATAGAAAACCTGTTCCTGCGCAGATGGCAGAAACTGAAATTAACAGCACTCACTGACGCTCCACCACCATCACCACCATATGCAGCGATAAACACTCGGTATAGAACAATATAAGCCACCGCGTTCTTACATGTACTCCCTCGGAGCTTATGCAACAAAATGACCCACTTTCTCTCCAATCAACATTTAATGTACAGTGCTTCTTATCCATGCTGAAGGCTTACTCATTAAAGCTGCAAAGCAGCAGCGGCAGCTCAGCTGTTTTTGTAGAGGCGGAAGACATCGCGAGGTATACGTCGCCTTTATCTACAGTCCCATATAGCTGAACCCTGACAGTGAGACCGAACACAGGCTGTGCAGCATTAAACACAGAGGGGGAAAAAGGTCTGTCTGGTGTGGCTGACTTTACTTTGAGCGTGTTTTTCTGGCACCACGGGGGAGACTGGACTGTATACTACATATATAACATGGCGGGGGGCCAAAATGTTTGGGCAGGAGCTTGTGATCATATCACTCCCTGCTGCACCTGTTATGTGACTCAACTGACACCGCCTTCGGAAAGATTAGCGAGTGGAGGGGCCTGATTTTCTTTTTTCCTTCAATTCAAGCCGTGCAGCAACCAGAAGGAAAATGGGCTCTCTGCAAACGTGAGCTGGGGTTTGGCGCTTTGCTGTGCTAAGAGTTAATGAACTATAAGGTATTCATAAAACTGCTCATTAGTGTCAAGCAACTACATCTGAAATACGTGAAAATACTTGCCTTTTTGAAGATATTTTAATTTGATTTCACCTTTATTTAAACCAGGGGTGACGAACTCATTGTAGTTCATGTGCCACACACAGTCCATGAGGAGTAAAACCGTTGCATATTAACAGCATGCAGTGCAGTACAACAGGTCTTGAGCCAGCCCTCAGTTCTTTGTATGTGCAGATGCAGTACATAAGGCCAAAACACAGTTTGTACAATTCTATCAAGTTTGAAAGTCAATATTTGGTATGAACTCTATTAGGCAGCTTTCTTGTAATTTCTTTGAAGTTACAGTGTGTAAAAATTTCACCACTACATGTTGGAATATTGCAGATTGCAGTGAACTGAGCCCTGTTTACTTACCCCTCCCACTTCAGGTGCATAATCCTAGCTACGGTGGCTGCTATGGCACAAACGAAGCTTTTTGAGTTGTTGAGGATACGCTGAGGTTTTCTGTTTTTGCCGCCGTTAACTGCTGTTAGCGAAACTTCCTCTGAAGTGGGCGTAACATTGTTGGACACTTAGTGACTAAAGTCTCATCCGATGTGAGAATCTAACAGTTTATCGCAGGGAAAGTGTGATTTTTAGGACGCGTGAGCCTAACATTAGCTGGCGTTGTGTTAGCTTACATCCATCTGTGTTTGTTTTGTTTACGTGAACTGAAAAGCTGCAATTTCCAAATTTTTTTAAAGACATGGAGAACTCAAGGCCACTCTAAAGAAATTCAAGATTGGAAGAAGCTCCTTGGAAACACAATTCAAAGAAATGAGGGGTGGCTCAAACCCTTTGTGTAGCTAGCTGGTGGGCCAAATTGGACTCTTTAGTGGGCCGGTTCTGGCCCTTGGGCCGGTGTTTAACACCCCTGACTCAAACATGTTCAGTCAAATAATTACAGCAATGAAAGATTACGTGCACATACTGCTATCTCGGATAAAGCCGAGCGTTTTGTGTACAAACCTTCCAACCCTGCTAGCCCGTCTGTTATCTAGATGCATTAAAATGTCAAAATGTGAAGGGAACTGTGTTCCTGTCGGATTTGCTGTCACTGCGGTGCATGGAAACACAAGCTCCCCGTGAAACTTGTGAACTTAGAAAAACGCTTCCTGCCGGGGCCGCTAAAAGAACTGCCTCACTGTTACTTTGAAACTGGATAGCGCTCGATACAATCATATCTGTTTCACACCAGGAAATACAGTTGGCTGTCTGACAGGAGCCGTAGCAGTGACAAGCAATTCAAAGAGCCTGATGAAGACTTTTAGTGTTGAAGTATGTGATCTGAATGGAACAAGAGCATCTGGCTGCAATCATGGCTTACAAAGCAGGAGTAAAATGTTTCTGTAGGTACTTCTGTCTTGTGAGCTGCTGCCCAGGTTAGATTAATCTGAAGTGTCACTTTTTTCAATTGCAGTCCTCGACCGTGCAGTCATAATAGCAAAACAAGTCAATGTAAACAATGAGTCCTCAAAAACCTTTGCAAATGAAATTTATTTTAATGTTGATATTGGGTAAGACTTTAAACTATAATATTTAATCTAGTTTTGCATATAGGCTGTTCTCATGTATCCATTAGCTATCCAAACTCGGGGCTGTGTTTGGTACTGTGGGCATTTTTGTGACAAAGAAACAATAACTGCTCTACTGAAGTCTTTGAGTTCAGTGAGTTATGGCTGCCTGTGAGCCTAGCTTTCAGAGTGCAGTTCAGTCTGCCAGTGGGTGTAAAATAGTCCGAGAAATCTAAGGCTCAATTGTGTTTAAAAGAAGGAGAGGATAGCAGAGCTGCACCAATGGATGAAGATCTATTGGGATTTTCCCACACAGCCATCTCCAGGGTTCATAGGTAACGGTTCAAAAAGAGAAAATATCCAGCGAGCAAAAATGCCACGTTGATGCCAGAGCTCAGAGGAGAATGGCCAGACTGCTTCAAGCTGATGGGCAACAGTAACACAAATAACCAGATGCTCTTCTGCACAGCCTGGTTGCAGAACAGCATCTGGTTATTTGTGTTACTGTTGCATCTCTTTGAGCTGACAGGAAAGCAACAATAACTCATTACAACCAAGGTATGCAGAAGAATGCACAACATATCGGACCTCGAAGCAGATGGGCAACAGCAGCTTTGTCTCATGAGTCTCAATTTCTGCTGCTTTGGGCCTCCTTAGCACCAACTGAGCATCGTTTAACATGAGCATTGTTGCTGACCATGTCCATCGCTTTGTGATCACAGTGCAACATCTTCTAATGGCTGCTTCCAGCAGTATAACTCACCATCTGATCTGGGTTCACTGCACTCGGACGGCCTCCAAAGTCACCAGCTCTCAATCCACCGGAGCACCTCTGGGATGTGGTGGAGCAGGAGATTTACATCATGGATGTGCAGCTCACAAATCTGCAGCAACTTTGTGACGCTGTCACATCAACGTGGACCAAGATCTCGGAGAAAAACAGGGGCCAACCCAACACAAGCATGGTGTACCTAATGAAGTGGCTTGTGAGTGTATGTAAAGGAGGCTCTCACTCTGTTAAAGCCCACTTCTTTCTCCTTGTG
The DNA here is from genome assembly GCA_034780415.1 of Cichlasoma orientale. Lineage (NCBI taxonomy): Eukaryota > Metazoa > Chordata > Actinopteri > Cichliformes > Cichlidae > Cichlasoma > Cichlasoma orientale. Next base: position 578,842 of record JAVDPK010000327.1, on the reverse strand, counting down.
CTGCTTGAAGTGGGAACTATACCCGCAGCGTGTCTCTCTTCATCTCACAAACAGCAACAGCGCCGTTTTGTTTATTTGGTGTTTGGGCCACAGTCAGAATTTTAGAGGGTGAGTGAGTGCATCTTAGAGAGTGCACACTTCTTGGTTCTTTACATAGACATACAACTAAAATGCAGGCAAGAAGACTGCATTCTTTGGTGGAAACAATGTAAACATAACTTTAGATGGGAAAAGCTCATATCTGAAAATTGAGAAGCTGGTACTGAAGTGGTGCCAACAAACAATGGAGAGGAAGAAGCGAGTAAGTCTGCAGTGCTGAACACGGTTTCCTTCCTTGTTGTACCGGTTCTATTCAGCGTCTCCAATAAAGCAGCACAAACCAACGTGATTTCAAGAATGCACTTAAAAGATAATCTACGCAGGCTGCGGTGGTAAAAACACATTTAATCTTTGGAAACTTCCTGAACACTTTCACTTTATCTTTTCACTGTGCAACACCAACAAACTGCAGTTCAAATACGAGCACAGCCCTGAGGGGTAGCTAACATTACGCCGCAAAACCTCTCTAATCTTTACCAACTGTGGTTTGCACTTTTCCGCTTTGACCCCAAGCAGAGCTTGTCTTTAATACAGATGTTGGTGTGATCTGAAAGGAATGAATGAAATAAGTGAGTATCAGGAGACCTGCAAAAGAGGAACATTTTGTGCTTTGCAGAAAAGAGGCAAAAACCACTTCCTGTGAGTGAATGAGAGAGCCGTCCTAGAAACCACACAGTTTCATAAAATACCACACGCTACCTCGATCGTGCTGCAGCCTAACAATACAGCTGCCCCTTGTTTACAACACAGTAAAACCATACGGTGGAAAGCAAAAAGCACTTGCACTTCACACACACACACACACACACACACACACACACACACACACAAAAAGAAACCCACATGGTAAAATAACAGCGTCACGTCTCCACTGCTGCACTGACGCTTTTTCCAGCCTAAATGCAGGTAAAGCCACCTATCGCACACAAACTAATTCCACCTGGTATTAGCCGGTGTCATTATTCAGGTAATGTTTCCACAGTCCCTGGAAATGTCATATCGCAGCATGCTTGATAATTGTCTTTCTAAATTAATCTCTTGCCTCTTTGCAGAGTGAAACTGCACTGAATTAACACTATTCTGTCCACACATCCAAGAGCCTCAAGGCAGGTTATTAAGTTACTACTTTTTAAAAAAAAAAAAAAAAAAAGAGAGAGAAAAGGAGACAGCATTAGTACAGCGACAGCTCATGCGTCTGACTGCAGTGGTTTCAGTATAAATGTCACCGCGTCTCTCTTCTCCGCAGCATTAACTGTCACGCAGTTTACTTCTTCCAGTCAGCGGCAGCAAAGGCCCAAACGGCCATCTGACAACCTCAATTCAATCAAACTGAAACTGCTGCTTGGTACGCGAGTTGTCCAAAAGTGAACGCTGGGATTACCCGGCCAGGTGGTGAGTCAAACTGTCAAAGAATAAAAGCAATTCAACCACTGGCTTTCAGCCCACTCAAACGCCGCCTCACACATCCCCAGGTACATCCTGTCTGCAGATAAGCAAAGCTCAGAGATTATCTTTGTATGAATTGGAATGTGTGGCATTTATTTTATCAGCGACTGTGCGCCTTTGGATGCTCGTTTAATTGTGCGTGCGCATGTTTATGATTGCGGCTGCACGTGCGTGCCCAGGTGCATGTGCGTGCGCGTCTGTTTGTGAGAGCGTGTGCCAGAGCGAGGAGGTGATTCCCCTTATGGGCATGACAGATGGGGAGGGAGTGGCTCTGCTCATTCTTTCTGCCACCTGAGCGGCACGAGGGTAGGATGTGTGAGCGTACGGCGTCAGCGCACGACTCTCAATCCACTCGCAGAAGTTGTTCCTTTTTGATTCAGTTGTTCAGCACAACGGAAAAGTCAATCAGCTATAATTAGAGAAGGATTGCACTGTGGTTTCACAGCAATTAGCATGCTAGAAAACACTCAGACACCAGGCCTTTTCAGTTTTAGTCAGTACTACGACTGTGGCAGGCTGCATCAACTACAGGATATTTATATTGCTGTTACACAGTTGCTCTGTGAGTAATGGGTAATCTCTGTCATCTGTGCTATTTTAAGTGTTGTAACAAAGAATTGTAACAACTTCTCCCCAACTGGAGGAGTTTAGGTATCTTGGGATCTTGTTCACATAGGGAGGTGGGAGGCAGTCAGACAGACTGGCACGGCAACAGTGACGCAGACTCTGTTGTGGTGAAGAGCATCAAAGCAAAGCTGCGGTTTTACCGGCAGATCTACGTTCCGCCCCTCACCTGTGGCCAGGTAGTGACCAAAAGAATGAGATCATGGCAGAAAGAAGCTTCCTCCGAACGGTTTCTGGGCTCAGCCTCGGAGATGGGGTAAGAGATCAGTCAGGCTCCAATCAGAGCAATGATTCCAATTAAGGTGGTTCGGGTATCTGACTAGGATGCCTCCTGGATGTCTCCTAGGTGAGGTGTTTTAGGTCTTTCTGCTACTGGGAGGAGACCCTAGTGCAGACCTAGGAGAGATTGCATGTCTTCCCTGGCTTGGGAATGTCGCGGGGTCCCCCCAGGAGAGCTGGAGAAGGTGGCTGAGGAGAGGGAGGTCTGGGTATCTCTGCCTGGACTGTTACCCACTAAAAACACAGACCCAGATCACAGCTGATGATGGATGGATGGTTACAAAATGCTGTCACTAAAGCAAATCTTAAAATGTGCTGCGGGTTAGTGGACACAGCTCTTTGTACCAATAAAATCCAACAGAAAATAACTGTCACACATCTCGGTCACTATGTGAGACCTCCAAAAGCTAGCAGGAGGTAGCATTGCTATTTCGCTGTGCCCAGAAAATTTAAACGATAACAGCTGAAAATGAGGAAAGACTTCAAACCAGCTGACACGACACGCGGGAGAAAACAGCACCCTCAGACTGCTGCCACACATCCTTTAAATATTTCATTTTGCTGTACAAAGGAAACACTTTTGCATAAATACATATGCAGTGTTCATATTAATTTAGCTGCGTTAGCTGGCCCTCTGCATTTCTCGACCTCATCTGTCCCTCGTGCGGATCTCTTATCCACAGTGTGAATGTTTTCTTAAACACAGAGAGGGGTGCATGTTCCTGCCAATTTGCCAAAAGGTCAAAATGAAACCTGGCAGTAATCAGCCAAAGTAAGTAAGTTACAGATCGAAGCGTCGCTCTCCAGCGTCGCTCTACGATTGTGTTTAGACTGTGTGATCGTGCAACCCGGTGAGACCAACTGAGTTATAAATCCCTGGAAAAACAATCACCTTAATAGCACCATATCAGTTCCACATGTCAGACCCTCTCAGTTAATCTTTAATTTATATCAAATCAATAATTCAAGCTTGTCAACTTCAGGTTCTGACCTGGGACCACCTGCATTTGGAGCAAGCAGCTCAAGAAACATAAGCTTGCGAATGCCAGCAGCCTCCAGCTCTTCTTTGAATGCATCAGATACGTATTTAATCAACATTATATATGCGGTTACCCTCGCTTTCAGATTGTAGACACAGGCTGTTAACATTTATTAGGCTGCAGCTCAAAGCTTGATTGCTTCCTCCTCCTCAGCCAGCAGAAGTGATTACATATGAATCTTTCAGTCTTTACTTTTTCAGATTCAAAACTTGATTAGGATTCAGCGGACGGCTAACAATGACTGCTTCGCCCAGCACGCATGAAGCAAGAAAAGGGCCGTCAGTCTTCATGAACGCCGCCATGAAGCAAAGATGTGACCTGTCGGTGAGGCGCCGCGTGCTAACATGTGAATAGCAGCTATGATTAAAGGCAAAAGTCCAACCCTGTGCGAGACGCCGCTCTTGAGGAAACTTGTTGACTGTTGTAACTTCAGCACTGTAAACTGTCAGTGACACACTGACCCACTGCCAGCAGACAAAAAAAGGAAAACTGGCCCAGAAAGTCAGAACAAGGTTAATTCCACCATGTCCATATTTACAGGCCTGAGTGATGCCTCCACCCTCCACATCCCTACAGGGATGCTGGTCCAGTTGAGGGTGTGTTCACAGAGCGCGCATAATGCACTGCCTAAACGCAAAGATGTTGTTTACAGCATATTCAAAGTACGCGTTCTTTCATTTGTGACATTCAAAAATTTGCATACAAAGGAAACAGGATTATGCATAAGAATCGAGTAAGAAGCAAATGAAGTCTGAGACCAATAAATAACCTTTGACCCCTGTGCTGCTTATGTGGCTGAGAGAAACAGGTGTGCTAACGTCTGGAAAGACGAGGAAACGCTCTGGATCGTGTCAGTGCATTTTGGATCTTTTTCCCACGCGCCGGGCAATGTCGGCAGGTGAGAACCGTGTGAGCCTGACAAACATGTCAGTGTCAGTCAATAAGTGCTGTGCAGCTCTGACGTACTGTTTTTACTGCCCCCCCCCCCCCAAAAAAACCCCACACAACTCTGCACCGTTAAAAATGAGACACTGTGTTCCAGCGAAAAAGTAACACCAGCCTCTCCTCCTCACCAGGCCCACTGTCCACATTTCACAGCAACATTTCACTAACAGATCCCACTGATGAAGTCTGACAGTTAATATAAGCCGCCAGTGTTGCACACAAAGCCACGCAAACCTCTCTTACCTTGGTTGTCAGCTGTCTTCACTTCAGTGTCCTTTCTTCAGATTTGAGCGCAGCTTTTATCCCGGCACAGGTCTTCACGGACTCTGCAATCAGAAGAGACAATCTGTGATCCTTCATATCTTTGCCAACAAAAGCAAAACATCCACCGGGCCAAACGTTCCGGGGAGTGAAAATTCTTTCAGAGGACTCGTGCAAGCCAAATTCTGCAGACAGCCGCGGCTCGAGCACAAGGAAATCCACATGGCCACTGAAGCATGCATGTACTGCTAAGTCAGGGATGACATGGGAGGAGTCTGGGAGTTCAAGAGAGGAAAATCCCCAGAGGAGGTGCAAGGTTTTCCTGTCTATCAAAACCGATTTTAGATCTTCATGTGACCAGCTTACAACTAAAAAGCTTAGCAGTCTAATCCTTTAGCCAAATGAATTGTCTAATTTGAGGCTTTGGCAAAAGGCATCAAAGGGGCGTTATAGCATGACTCCTGCTGATCTTTCAAAGGGCAGGCGCACACAGTATACTACAAGGCATTCACTTACTGTAACTGTCCGCTTCACTTCATTACACTTTGTGCAACAAGGCCTTTTAATATTAACACCTATCACTGTGCATAAACCGAAGCCCCTGGGCAATGTTAACCAGACGGCTCGGCCAAGTTGAATATTGTTATCGCTCTCTGCACTCACTAGAAGCCAGATTAGCAGAAGTGAATAATTACCCCTCACACTTCAACAAATGCCACGAAGCTTTTTGGAAATGTGCAAATTCACAGAGCTGCTGATGAAATGAACGCCAAGGAAAAAGCACGCTAGGAGAGAGCATCCGTGCATGGCATACCTGCGCTTTCTCTAAAGGCAATGAGCATAATAGTGCCGCCCTTGATACATGACCATTAAAGTGAATTATATTTCCCATCCAGTCGTTATGCTGAACAGGCCCTTTGTATCAGATCAGCTAAAGTGAGCTGGTAGAAGCAAATTAAATAAGGCTCTGTGTGCATTTCTTTTTCAGTCAAATAAAAACACCAACAGAAAATGACTTAATTTTATTTATTTCGTTATTTTTTGATTGGTAGATTAATCATGAATAAGGGGCTGGAAAGATGAATTGTTACAGGCAAAGCAAGGCAGGAGCATGGGCTTCAGCTACGTGGATGAACAACTGCAGATAACTGAGCTCACACGCGCTCAGACGTCCACGGGAGTAATTTTATCCTCACAATAGTTTCATGTATGACCATGGCCTATCTCTCCCCACAGGCGATGAGTCTGCGCTGACCTCTGCATCCTCGCTCTGCATGGCTGCATGATTTCAGCTTCTTAACTCAAACTCTCCGGATTCCCACTCTATTAGCATTTAATTGTATTTAAACTGTGGAAATGTTTAACATAAGATGCTATGTCTCACACCCTGTGGGAGGTGGGGGTGGCGAAGAAAAATCATAACTGTCTGTCCTACCGCGTCACATGAGAGGAGGTGAAACTAAAATGCACATGAGTGGAATTGAAGACCATATTTACACCGGAAAATATGCCCGTGGCACTTCACGCGTCACCACACCTGTAAGAAGGTCATAGGTTAGGCCTTAGTCACCAACAGGCAACATCCTGGCACCACCGGTCGCTAGGGAAAAACAGGTACCTCCCAGGCCAAGTTAACAAAATGACAAAGTCTCAGGACAGGTAATTCGCACACTTCAGAACACACACACAAGCACGCAGTCTGTATCATTACATCATAATCTTCTCGTTGGCATATACTAGATACATTTTCCTGGCTTGTTTCATTATCTGATGACGTCCAGCCCGGCGACACGTCAGCACTGACGCGTTTCCTCTTGGCCGTACACACGTAAGGTCATTCCTATCTCACACCGAGAAGATAATGAAACAATCCTTCTTGGCTGCGCCCAAACGAGACGGCTCGCTGGCGGCACAATCGGCAGGAACGCCGCAGAGAAACGGTGCCCTTTGGGTATTAGATGTTGTCGCCGCCTCGCAAATTAAACGCGGTGCCTGTCGATCGCTCTTGTTTTTATTTTACTTCATGCTGGCGTTCTGTATTTGGCATTTTCACATTCAAATGGTTTCGATCTTCTGCTTTCATTAAAAGTTTGGCACCAAAGTTTTAAGAAAGTTTTCTCAGTGTGAACACCAAAAAAAAAGGACTTTTTAATTCCAACTCCTAAATTTTTTTTTGTTTTCTTTTTTTGATCAAAACCAATTTCAAAACTTTTTCAAGACTTTTGATTAATTTTTTTGACCTTAAAAAGATGGCAGCTAATAAAATAAAAAGCACTTTGGGTTGATTATTTCCCAAAGGGTCGTTAGACGGACGGATCTGGATGTTTTCTTTATTGCATAGATTCCTGATGCAACCCACCCCAATCTATCAGGCCTTGGAAACAGCACCAGTGTCTCCTCCCAGTGGTACCTACTAAAACAATGCAGCTAAGAACTTACACCTGACCTCACTGCACCTCATCTCGGAAAGCTAATTCCAAAAGTAAATGCTACCTCACACGTCTGAGGCAGAGAGGTCTATTCAGGGCTTTTAATTTTTAACAGAATGCACCGGAGAGGCCAAGCCTCACTACTTCAGTGATTTCCCATTCTGAAAGCCATGAACTGGTCAGAGAAAAGTGGTGTATTGGACCATTATCCCATCAGGCACAGTTTCACCCCTGACCTCATTAATCAGGTGCAAGTTGAAGAAATTTCTGCAACAATATTTGTGCCGTTGCCAGCTGAGGCGATCGAGTCTGGCAGCCACACGTTTGATTCTTCGGTTAATCCATACGCTAAGCCAGCTCTTTGTGACTCAGGGAGGGATAAATATGCATCCTCAGAGATGGCACAGACAAGAGGTGAACCTGACAGCACTCAAACCTGCATTATAAACTCTATTTGAAAAAGGCAGGTAATTAATGATTTAGTCCTGATTAGAAGTAAATGAGGCATCATGCTCTTGATTCAGTACTGGGGCTTAGAACTGGTCCATAGGTACTCAAAGAATTTTTAATCTCCTTTCTCCTTGGATATCTCTTTTTCCTCTAGGGAGGGGGTATTTTTAGCCTTTACTATGCAGTACAGCCCTATAGAGAGCAGACAGGAAAGCAGCGAGAGAGCGGTGGTGGGGGGCACACTGCAGTGGCCTTCAGCATATGTTCACCTGTTCAACCAGGTGTGCTACAGCGGCACCATGCTAGGTTACACGTTGATTTATTAGAGCCAGAAAGAGTTGGAAGATGGTTTTCTGGTGCGTTAGAGGACAGAAAAGTCCCAGGATGAAAATCCACAGAGCCCAAAGCACTCTGGGTAATGCCTGAGTGCTAAACAAAACTAAGCTGTCATCGCAAACAAAGGATTTAAGTGGAGTAAGACATGTTTGGAAGGCTTTACTGCACTTCGGTGTTGGGCAGCTCGTTTCTTTATCAGCACTGAAGGATCCACTTTCGATAGCTGCCACTATTCATCTTCCCGGCTTTAGCAGCTGCGCCTTTATTGCGCCACCATTGCTGTGCTGTTTAAACACAGGCATCAATATTACCATAGCCAAACATCATTTCTTCAGTAATTCATCTGAGCAAATAAGAGATAAGCAGGGAGCAGAGATCATAAGTGACACACGTGAGCGTTTCATTAATATTCCTGCCTCTGAGAAATGTGCAAAAAGAGGAGATGATACCAAGAAGCACAGAAAATCAAAAAAAGCTCTTTTCTAACTTTGCACTCCAACGTCCCGAGAGAGACCAACAACAGCGTAACGTGTCTTCACATGAGCTCCATTCTTGTGACATGCTTTGGCGCACAACAACACACAGACCCACAAAGAGGTCAATGCATGATTTCAAGGTTCAGCAGATGTTCACAACAGATTAAAGTGTGCACCAGTTTTAAAAGCATTAAACAATATTAGTTATTCCTCGAGGCACATTTTTTTAAACTGGAATCTTGAGTCGGACCACATTGTGACTACACAAGCCCAGTTCATCCCAAACACGTAATGGATTTGCTTTATTAATACAAGGATTTCCTTATGTTTAGAAGACCGACACAGCAGATTTAACTGGAGTCAGGGTGCAGCTTCCCTAGCTTAGCATAGTGACTGCAGATTTATATGCTTAGTTTTATTTGTTGAATCTCCACACGTAACAGATTTGGTGGCTGTAACCCTTTTTATCTACACACACTCGGCCACTTTATTAGGTATACCTCACTAGTATTGGATTGGGCACCTTCCAAACTGCCTCAATCTTTGTAGCATAGATTCAACAAGCTGCTGAAAACGTTCCTCAGAGATTTTGGTTCGTATTGATGCGATAACATCACGCAGCTGCTGCAGATTTCTAGGCTGCACATCCGTGATGTGAATCTGCTGTTCCACCACATCTTCAAGGCGCTCTGTTAGATTGAGATCTGGTGACTGTGGAGGCCGTTTGATTACAGTAAACTCATTGACTTGTTCAAAAAGCCACTTTGAGATGATTTGAGCTTTGTGATATGAGGCGTTATCGCGCTGGAAGCAGTCACCAGAAGATGGGCACACTGTGATCACAAAGGGTTGGACAAGAGCAGCAACAATACTCGGACAGATTGTGGCTTTCACATGATCCTCAGTTGGTACAAAAGGGTGCCAAGAAAATATCCCCCACACCACTCCAACACCAGACCTCACCACCTGCCTTCATACAAGCAGGGAGGAGCCAAGCTTTCATGTTGATTACACCACATTTTGACCCACCATCCTACTAGACTGCTCAAAAAAGCCCTTCCAGTTATTGATGCTTCAATCTGAAATATGATCAATCTGTCTTTATTAGTTGCCTGTGTACCACAGGCTTTTAAGGTGGCAATAATTAAACCGTTACTTAATAAGCCATCACTGACCCAGCTGTCTTAGCATTATTATCAGGCTGTCCTAAAAGCTCCCTGAAAAGCCTTCAGCTGATCCAAAATGCCGCAGCTAGAGTACTGACAGGGACTAGAAAGAGAGAGCAGATTTCTCCC
>JAVDPK010000327.1:553653-566057 GCA_034780415.1 Cichlasoma orientale | reverse complement strand
GTGTGTGTGTGTGTGTGTGTGTGTGTGTGTGTGTGTGTGTGTGTGTGTGTGTGTGTGTGTGTGTGTGTGTGCAAACCGGTTTACCCAGTCTAACATCAGAGCACCTACAGAGCTCCACACATGCGTCTGATGCTCTTTATTTTGACTTTGACATTTATTCCGTTAACGCTCATTCCGGCTCTAATCCACTTCATTGTTCCTGCGCGGCTCTGCGTACAGACTTAAGTCAATTCCACATGGAATTAAGCCAGTGTGCTTTACTTCTGGAACACTCTGTTGGTTTGCATAGTTTAAAAGCTTAACTGTTACGTATGGCCTTGGACACACACTCTCACTCACAAACACAAACACACACACACACACACACACACACACACAGTGCTGTAACTGAGCCAATGTGGAGATTGATCAGCTGGCCTGTGTCCAAATTAAAGCCCGTCCTCTGCAGCCGTGCCAGGCATAATAACTTTCTCCTCTCTTTGCGCTTTTCTTTGGCCGGAAAAGTGGGAGCAGGAAAAAAAAACATGCAAGCCAGAAAGAGAAAGTAAGATAAAGGAGGAAAGAGAAGCAATTGGATAATGTCTCGACACCCATCGTAGAAAAAGAAATGCCTGGCTCTTAGATGTCTGACCCATTTTCTGCTTTCGCTCTCTCTTTTTCCTCCTCACTCTCTAATTTCCTTCCATTCTCTAATCTAGAGTAAAGAAGCTCTTGGACTCAGATTCATTGAAGCTGTAGTGAGCCACAGGAACAAAGCCTGCACAGCAAAACACACGTCCGTGTGATCTAGAGTATAGCAACAGACCACGCTATGCTACAGCTACTGGCACTTTTACATCATGCGTGTGCCCTATGTGTGTGCACATGTACTGTATGTACTCATCAGTATGCATGATGGGAGGCCTGCTGTTCCAAAAGAAACGGTTCAATAATCAATTATTCACTTGCTGGAAATACACTGGTGCTCATTTCTAATAATAAAATCTGCTGGAACAGTTAGATGCAAAAACAAAACACATATTTACTGCATTTCTGAAGAATATAATCAACTCACATTAAGCCAAAATGATGAATGTACAGAATGGCATTAAATACAGTAATGAAAAATAAGGTGCAGTTTCCCCAAATTAGCAAAGAAAAAAGTTATTAAGTGGGAGAGATGTTATTTTAATAAGCTAATCCTAATCAGAGCTCGTTAGCAGCACACAGACTACATTTATTAAGCTTCCATTGTCTGCGGCTGAAGCCTCAGAGAGGCTAAGAGAGAGAGTGAGACTGTTATCACCGAGATCACAAACACTAACAAAGGCCGGGCTGCATGCTGCATCATTTCCTGTGAACCTTTGTTTACAAGAGGTTTGTCTGAATCCTGTGCAGGCAGCACAGATTTCTCCACTAATGACAAAAACCGGCGAATAAAATGAAAAATGCACAGCCAGATATTTTTTGGTTAGAAATCTGGGTCCTAACACCCTGAAGTAAAATAAAAATAATCTGGACGCTTGCAAAATCATTCTAAAAATGTATGAAAACGGCAGAAAATGTCTTAGGAAGAGCACACAGACACAACAGGTACTAGCAGTGACTTCTCTGGCAACAAACCTGCCTTGATGATGAGGACCATCATCATAAGGAACCAAACTTTGCAGCAGACGAGGGGGCAGGTCTTATGCTCCTTACATTTATCCCCCAGGGTCGGAACACCAACAGGAAGAATTTCTAACGTTCCTCGGCGTCCGAAGGAGAAGATTCAACACGGTAACCGTGACACAAAGGCAGCAGGATGCACATAAATAAAAGCATCATAAAAGTTCAGCGTACTGATACAGTGGGGGGGGGGGGACCAGCGCACATCCTAGATGGAGATTACTTCAAAGGGGACAGCAGCCAAATTTGGATCAGGTACAGTTTTTGTTGCTGTAGGACAGGAATGAACAGGAAGGACCTCTGCAGGTAGAGAGGGCAAAGAAGACCACGGGCTGGCTTCAGTCTGCTAATCCCTCTGTGCCAGATAAGGTTTAACACACACACACACACACACACACAAGGCAATAACAAGGGGAGGCAATAGACTGTTAACAATGTATTTTCACATGACACCTGACATGAACACACACAGAATAAACAAACTCATAATAGAACACATGGTCTTGGCACCGTCGTCCCCTTCATGCCAGTTCTTCACTGTAAAGTCATCTGTTTATAGCTCTCGCTCCCTCTCACACACAAACACAAATGGAAGGTCAGAGGGGTTAGCGCTGCCTGCCTTGGCACACAAACAGGGCTACAGATGTGAAAGTGCGGAGAGCTCGCTCCGGGGACCAGCTGGAGCCCGTCCAACCTGGACAAGGGTCAGGGACACAGGCGAGAGAACACAAGCAGCATTTGGAGCGTCTTCTCAGGGGCCTGCCAGCTCGTCACCTTCATCAGTCACGCTGGACCACCCTATAACCAAATCTATAAATCACTGCAGGCCCATTGGAATATTTTCACAGGTTACACTCGCACCTTATAACGATTCATTCATAGGTTTAGCCCTAAAAACACTACTACTCCACTGCAGGAGGCTTTAAGCTAACTACTTTGCTCCTGTTGCGTTTTATAAACAATATGCACGCTCAGAGCCGGACAATATTCACTCTCCACGACTAAAGAAAACAGCTAAAGAATTTTCACTGCTCAATGAAATCCTATTTTTATATTGTCATAACACACAAATTGCCCATGTCAAAGTAATCCTAAACAAACAAACTGCAGTGATACAGGAAGTTGTTTCTGTCCTGCAGGACTGCTGGCAGCTGCTTTGCCATCCAGCGCAATAAACAAAGGCGAACAGTTGTTGTTGGGCGCAGCGTTAACCACGCACTGGAGACACTTTTAACAGAGCTGTGCAAACGGGGAGCTGGCCGGCCAGCTGAAAAATGAACTGCCAGTACCTTTGTGTACACACTGTGCAAACTAGTGATGCACCGATTATGAAATGTTGTGCCAGTAAAGATATTTAAAACACAATTTGACTGATAAATGATGTGGACAGATGGAAAGAAAGAAAAAAAGCTGATATGGAGCATGAATACGGGCCAGTGCGATACCAAAGGCAAATGAATGTGAACATGTGCTCTTTGAAGGGCAGTGATTTATAAAACCTTAAGTGATGACATCTTAACTAAGAACAGCTGTCTGCATGTGTTTGCGAACATGCATGTGTGGTTTTTAGACGCTGGTGTGAATGCATGTCGGTACATGCATGCATATCATTTGTCTGAGTGGCTGTGCGAGTGTGTAACGCTTGCATGCAGCTTGCCAGAATTTCTGTGTCCGGCATTGCCAGGCCGAGGCTACTTCAAAGCAGTAGTGCGCGCTAATCGCAGAGTGGTTACCTCACACTTTGCCTATTAAGTTTCCTTCTATCCAGGCCAGTTATGCTGAGGGAAACACGAGCCCGTCCTCTACATCAAACACATGTAGATGGTGCAGAAACGCCGCGCTCTCACAGTCAGCATTGCACATGCCCCACACACACACACACACTCTCTAAGCACATGCACACTCTGCACGCGCATTAACATACAGCACCGCTCTCGCTACATGCTCACACGTAAAATCTGTTACTTTCAGTATGAGTGAGAAACTGAATGAACTCGGACTACACTAATCTCTGCTGTGAGCCACAGTTTGTTGATTGGCCGCAGTTGAAACAATTCAGATGAGGAATGTACGTGCCTGCCAGATCCAAAAGTCTCTTGGTTCTTGTACAAACGCATACACACATGCACATGCACCGCCTCAGGGTGCTTGGCATTAACTTTGCATTCTGGACCTCCCAGTGTGTAGCTCGCCATCCCACTGCTTGGCGAGCAACACTAACAGTAGAGATGAAAAGCGCTCTCCTGCGAGTGCTGTCATGTAGGCAGACCACTGGCCAACATTGGCCTACTACACACAGTACAGGCATATATGTTGTCCAAAATGCACATGAAAACTTTTTCACTACTTTTGTGTGTGCACATTAAGCTGTGAAACACTAGGTGGGGGGTGCTAGATCTTTAAAAAAAAAAAAAAAAAAAAGCTTCTTTCAGCTGCTCCCTTATTCTCAAGGGATCGCCACAGTGGATGGATCCACATGTTTGACTTGCACAGATTTTACACTCGATGCCCTTCCTGACACAACCCTCCGTTGGCTTTGTGTCTCCTCCTGGTCTTGGATTGAGGAGTTCTCATGTGTTAGGCAAATGTGTTAACCGCTACACTACGGTAGCTCTAACAGTAGTAGCTGACAGCAAATATGTGCAGTTTTACTTGGATTTTGGCTTTAATGTAAAATGACCATTCAGAGAGAATGCTGGGAGCAAAAGAAGGCCTCTCACGTCACACTGTGTGCCACAGCTCTCTGTGACTCCGAGCATCACCGTTCACTCACCCAGTGAAACACAGCAGAGAGCGAGGGCTGTGCCAGGACGGCAAAACATCACCGTAAGGCAGATAGACACTGCACTGAACTCTGCTGGGCCTTTTCTGAAACCAGACCTGCTTCTCTTTCATCCGCGTGCACGTTTGGGCCACCCACTGTAATGCAGAGGGTGGATAGCGCTACAGCGTTGCCACCCGTCAGCCTCCTCTCCACAGGGAGGCCAACAGTTGGACTATGAAGCAAATCATCTCTAATCAGAATTTTACTTCCTAAAAACGGGTAATGGCATCCACCCCAGAAACCCAGTCTCAGCTGGGCTCCATTGTCATCTATATTTCACAGTATTAAACTGTCCTTGGAGGTAGTTCAAATAAATTGAAGCATATACTCAGTTAAAATGCAGCGCAAATCCCTGGATTAATCAGGAATTCCAACTGAGCAAAGATAGCAGGGAGCGTATGTAGAATCAGGGACCTTGGTGGTTTTTACAAATCTCAAACTGCTGCTAAGATTCTGCAATTCTTGAAGTTTTGCGAGGTTTAATTACAGGGCATTCCTAATCAGACAGTGAAGCCTTCTCACCAATAAGCATTTCTATGCTGGATTGATTCAGATTTTTAAGGGAAGACTGTCAGCACAGGACTGCTTGCTTTATCTTTTACTTCATTATTTGCAATTATCACAGCTGGAGTGGAACAAATTTCCCTTTCAACACTCCGGTGTACACCCCTGACATGAATCACAACAACGAATGATAACAAAACCGATTCCTGGCATAAAAAGAATAACTGTTGACAATTTAATTACATTCTTTTTTTCAATTACATGCTTTAATAATCATCTTATTTCACACCGTCTAACAGGAACGACAGGCCTGCAACTAATTACTAGATTTTCTTTACCGATTAAAATGCCATTATTAGCTTTATTTATTGGCTTATCTGTAAAACGTTACCTTTGGATATTCCGTTTACGATCCTGCATTGTAACGAAGGGCATCAAAGTCGGCATGCGGGTTTTTTTTACTCGGCTTGGCTGCACAGCACGGAGTTTTCTGTAACAGCTTTAAAAGGTTAAATCCATATGGACAGCAAGCATCAGCAAATGAAGCCTGCGGGGTTGCTTCAGATTAAAAAAGAGGTCAAAGGTCACACCTTTTTTTAGAAATGTTCCGAGCATGAACCAAGCTTCTAAAGTGCTCGTCTGACAAATACTGTACACACTAAGCCTGCCGGACAGAGTGACAAACATTATCTTGATAGAAACATTTATTTTTAAATACATAAAACACAAGTGTGAAAAACAACTGTGCAAACGTGTCAACATGCAGGAGCGATATTAATCAACAGGAGATGACTAACAAGCAAGCTTCCAATATAGCACCCATCAACAAATTTCTGAAAAGGTGATTGACATTTCCTGTTAACAACAAGCCTCTCCACGAGCCACACCCACCTGCAGCTGTGCACGATGACAGACAGTTTCCACGATCATGACTCGATCGCAGGCCGCGCAAACCCTCAGAATCGAGGTGCCCTCGCTCAGCCGGGGGCCGGCTTCGCTTCCTGCCAAATGCAATGCCCTCGCTATGACGAGAGGAAAATGGCCATCAGGGGCCACGGATGACGTCTTCACAAATGTTTGGAAATGTGATGTCAATAGAAGAAAGTTTCCTCAAACAGGAGAGTGCTTGGTGAGCACTAACAGAGAGCCTAGTGTGGGCAACTGTGGGTCACACTTCAAAGAAGCTCAACTAAACTCTGAAATGATCTTTAACCTTCACAGACAGTCATAACATAAACCAGCGTCTAGTTCTTCAGCCAGGGGAATATCTTGCATGCACATTCACATTTGCATCAGACGGGACTTTGTGACTGCTGCTGTGAAAATTCCACATATGGCCAAACTGTAGGTCACTCTGCGGCTAAAGAAGCACTCGCTGCAAATGAAGTTGTGCAATGAGAGATGGGAAGCATGCAACCTGCCATAGCGAAGCAGATTAAAATCTCGATAGGTTCTGAAAGCACAGTCGTCAGCCTTTCTTAAATGCCTAATAATATCTTACAAATACATACCAGATGCTGCTTTTAAAGTGATGCTGATTCCCAACCAGGGCTATGTCTGCAGTATCCAGCGTGCACACAGTCTCTTAGTCTCTGAATTCAGGTGTTTTCAGTTCCATTGCCACAGGTGAATAAAATTAAGCGAGCTTCGTAGCCCTGAAGTCTGCTTTTACTTCCTTCTAAACAGCTCACTGAGTTCGAGCGCGGCACTGCAACAGGATCCACTGCAGCAAGTCCGTCTGCGAAATGTCTTCCCTCCTAGATATTCCCACAGCAACACAAAGAGACAGACCATGTAAAGTTCCCGAGCAGGGTCACCGAGTGCTGAGGCACAAGTGCATTAAAGTTAGGGGGGGCTGCAGTAATGAGTGTTGGCCAGTGACTGAAGAAGCTGCAACAGTTAGCCAAAATGGAGCGATTTGGAGCTGAAATAGTTTCATAGAAGTCATTTATAAGCAGTCTCTAATTATCAGTTAAAAGCTACGGACAAAGGGACGTCCACACGGGAGGAGACTAGCAGCGCTGCGGAAACCTCGTAATGTCAATGAAATTCAGCATTTTGGATCAATGAAACTGAACTGTTAGCAGCACAAAGTGTGCAGGTCATCTCAGCTTTGAGGAGGCTGTTAATGGAAGCGGTATATCAGCACGGATGCCACTGAATACGATGGGGCGGATAATACACAAACAGTGAAGTGTCTGTTGTAGCGACTAACCTTCAGCTTGAAAGCAAGGAAGAAAATCTGTGTATGTGTGCATGGGACTGAACAGCTGCTAAATTAATAAATGCATTTGCTAAAATTAATGGATAAATGTTTGCAACTTCCACTTTCTGCAAATCAAAGTGCTGCAGTACCTATTTAACCAAACTGATCTAAACAATTATAAGATCCTTTATTCAAGCACAGTTTGCTCACTGATATCCCATTAAAACAAAATCATCTGGAAGATGGCGAGTGTTTATCTCACAGGTATCCGACAAGCGGGGCTCGTGCTGTAGAACAAGCAAAGTATGGCCTCATTACTAATCCCTGCACTCGTAATTCCACACCAGCTAAAGTGGCCCTAATGAAAAGCTGCATGTTCTCCTGAAGGCCGACGGTAAGCGTAGCTACTCTGCAGCACTGCACAGAATAACCAATGGCCTTGTCCTTACTCCCAATATAAAATAAATGAATATAAATACAGAGATCAAGAGGTGGCGTTTCAGATCTTGCCAAACCATCAGGTGTTGGAACGAGTCCATCTAAATTTCCCAGAGCGTGACAGATTGGAGAAAAAAAAAAAGGGAGCAATAAAACTCCCGCTTCCACAGCCGACCATTCATTCAGCTCCTAAGTCAGGGGTTTAATGGAATTCAGGCTGCAGTGGCTTCATACAGAAATTAAATCCTGGTTTTCCAAAAGAGGTAATCCTGGTTAAGTTCTATTCAACAATCCAGCACAGCAGCAGAAAAGCAAACACATTAAACACACACTGATGGGATGAAGGAGGTCATGATGTTTTGTTTGGGGTTTTTTCTGCAGTAGTGAAATGCTGAGTGATACACAGCAAATGCTGGCAGAACAGAAGATCCGTATCAGGGCTGGATCTGAGCCAAAACTGTAGTTGTGCATTTTTGTCATAAGCATCTCTTTGCTCGGTTATTCATTACCACAGCAGATAATACGTTGAAGCGTGGAGAATTTCCAAGTTTTGTCCATGTGGCCGCACTGCTGCGCAGCCCTGTGAAAGCTCTGCTTTCCTCAGATGCTGGGAGATGTTTAATTGTGATCATGATCTTTGTTCTTTATATGCATGATAATTGCATAATAAATGATTTAAAAAAATGCAATAAATTAAAAAAGCAAAGCTCTGTTCTGAGCTGAGAACTTCTGATCGGCATTTTGAACGGTTTACATGAGTTATATGCACAGGTTAGGGATGCACTGGCCTAACACTGATATTGGCCGTTATTGTGTGGCTGCCTTTTGCCTAACGGTAAATAAAGACGTTGACTGATGGCACTGACTAATTTGTTGTGTGTCATATCAATTATGCACCAGCGAAACAGGCAAAAATAGAACGACGAAGTGCTGAAGGACTACGAAACAGTTATTTTTCATAAGGAAGAGTTCAGCGTGGAGCAGCACAGTGGTGCGGTGGTTAGCACTGCTGCCTCACAGCACAGCTGGCACATCCTTAGTTACAGATATATAACATACCGGATATATCCAGAATGCAAAAAATAACCAGTTATCAGAGGGTTTTTGCAGGGTCAAACTGAGCAGATGGGTTTCCTCTACACACCGGTCCCGGTAACAACAGCTCACAGCTTGCTGTCACTAGCTGAAAGTGGTTGCAAAGAGGTGCTGCACAGAAAAACTCTTTGTTTCAACTTGCAGTTGCTCTGGTTGCCAGCAGCCACTCACCAGCCAGGTTATCCGAGGGTCGCCAACCAGTCTCTAGGCCTGTGTGTGCCGGAGGCCCAAGCGAACAAACCGGTCTCCATACACTGAAGGCAATGAGTCGGTGTTACTTAATCATAATCGCAGTGCTGGTGATGCTCTTTAGGCTCTAGTTAAAACCCCTTTGGGAGCTAACACAAATATTTCCATGCAGGAAAAAGCTTAATCAACTGTGTTTTTAGAGTAAATTTACAGTCATCACTGATTATTTTATTCTCAGCATCCTCATCTGTTGTACTCACACACAAACTGACTGATAATCACACACAGAGCTCTCAGAGGACCTCTGATTATGAACTGATTAGCTTCTGCCCCGGGGGCACAGATAATGAAAGTGTTATTGCCCATTTTAATCTTGCCTGCCCCGAAGGGAATCCATCTGCATTAAGCTTCACTGTTTATGACAGGATTTTTTCCTCAAAGTAGCCACTTTAGTGTCGTGGGAACTGCTTTTCAACATGTCAACAAATCTGCATAGACTGAGGTGGCTCTCAGAGAGAGAGAGAGAGAGAGAGAGAGAGCAGCTCAGCCCCGGCAAATGTCGGATGGACTCCACCTCGTAAAGTGCTACGCTTCACCCTGGCAGAAATAAACCCCGCAGCCCTCTGTGCCAAGTATTCCCGTTGATGAAAGGCCAGTTGTGAGTAGCCCCGGTTGTACCCCAGCAGAGCCAAGCTGACTGGCGTTAATAAGAAAGAAGGGCAGCTGTGTAAAACACTCTTGCAGCCCTCTCTGGCCAATAAAGGCCACTTTACAAGTTATTATTTTCCCTGGCGATTTGGAAGGTGCTGAAGCGAAGGCTGGCAGCAGAGAGCAACAACGATTCGGTGGGAAGGAGAAATGGAAAAGATAAAGCAGGGGAGCCTGTGGTAAGCAACTGCGCTGAAACCACTGCTTAACAGAAAAAACAGAAGAAAAAAAACAGCTACATATTAAAACGAAACCTAACCTACAAAGAGAAGACAAAAAGGAGGGGCCCAAACACACAACACTGAGGGGAAAAAAAGAAAAGAAGAAAAACCACAAACTTGGAACCCGCTGCTGGCTGACATCTGATGTAATGCATCTACAAGTGTGTTTGTGTGCTAGAGGGATGCAACGCTGCAGTATCTAAAAGACAGCAGGACCCCCAGAGGTTTGTGTGAAGAATGGTGCAGAGCAGAGTGATAATCTCTTGTCGTGCTCACCAACACAGCATGCTTATCAGCGGTGGAGCATCGTGGGCCTCTGAATGCAGCACGCAAACCAGCTACGACATCACACTGGAGGGTTAGCCTCATTCTTCTCTGCTAATGAGGTCTGAATTGCCAGCTTCCATTATAACCATTACTCTGCGCCCAAAATATTACAGTAGGAAGCCCTGCTATTAAATTACAGCCGAACCAATGAGTCTGTTAATTGAAAGAAATAATTTGACCATATTTTGATAGACTCATCATGACAAAAATGTCAAAATTGTAACAAGAGCTGCCCTTCTGGGTTACACAGCAAGAATCATGATGGGCTGTGTAAACGGGTAAACTGAAGCAGACTGGTTTGTCTGGCATTATTATTATTCAGCAATGAAAGGTTCCAGCTCTAATACTGAGTTTTACCACTTTTTACCACAATTTCAGATTTGATACTGACTGCAAATTGATTTTTGTATCTGGTACATAACCCACTCCTATACTTCTGTTAGCCAATGTTGCTAACATTAGGATTAGCTTTGCCATTTCTCATTAATGGGTTGGGCTGTAAACCTGATGTGCACACAGGCTAACCGAGCAAGACACCATCCTTTTATTGATAGTTCTGTGTATCAAAATGTGGGAGAAATTTTGTCTCATGCTGAGTCACTGAAAGGGTGGGAAGGCCTGCGGTTTCTCTGTCCCTAACCATACTGAGACCAAATCCACACTCATATGAGGGCTTAGGCGCCGATGGCCTTTGGGAGCGACTGCCAATGCAAGAACTGATTCGTTTATATTAAAGATGAACTTGAGTAAATGAAACTCCAAATAAAAAAAGAGTGATAAAAAAAACTTTTGGGGGTGCTGAGAATGCCTCTCTGCAGAAAAAAACCCTGCAAAAGTAACCTGAAAATGCACAGATATCTCATGCCAAAAGGATACTGCATTTATTGTGCATGGACAGGTTTTTAGCTTACACACAAAACCACACCCTCAAAGGCCCATTCACATATCTAATTCATTTGAAGTCACAAAAATAACCATAACTCTGTATTTCGGTGCAGTAACTTCATTACACGGATTCCTAAACTATGTTGTTTTGCAACATTGTTCGATGCTTTGCAGCAAGAAAGTGCAGCTCATGACTCCAATGAGCTGAAATTGGGTTATTTTGCAGTAAGTCCCTAGTTTGCTGCATGTTATTCCAAACTACCAACAAACTTTTACATTTTTAAATATTATACGGTGCTGGCAAGCTCTCCTATAGCCCCGCAGCCCATCCATACATGCAGTTCATTGTCAGCTCTTGCTTTCTTGCATGCTTAGACTCATTAATTAGTATGCATAATCACGTATAGGCACACTCATTCAGAAATGCTTGATGTTTGGTTAGTCATCTGAGCACTCTCTTCATGCATAAAGAGGGCAATTTCTTTGCTTGAATGAAAACACACTGAATCAAACATCCCTATACAAGTGCTCATGATAAGGATGCATTTATTGATACAATGTATCAAAATAAAACCTAAAACTTCCACGAAATCGATTCGTCCACGAAACATGTGATGTTTAGATGGCATTTTGTGGTTGGCTGCATTTGTCCCAACAGAATAGATCCCATGAAACAAGTCCACAGCACATGAGCGCTATGATCTAATTAGTGGAAGGCGAAAAATCTATGGGTCAACCCACAGATGCTGGCAACTGAAGTCAAAGAGAAAGTAAAGAAAAGTGAATAAGAGACGCGTCCTGCTGTAATCTAGGACGTACATTTATGGGGGAAAATCCATACCTGTGCTAATCTTTGTCAAAGTGTAGTTATTACCTTCCAAGGTCAACTCTGTTTGATAATCCAGTAAAATCTATAACAGATATGCCAGTGACATTCAATAAAGTCAGATCTGAACCCGTCACTGAGACTGTATATTCAATACCTGGAATTTAGGTCCAAACTCACTCTAGGAGGCTAAAAAGGGGAAAATGGAAGGAAAACTTAGACTCACCCACCCCCTTCACCGTACTAGGTTCAGAATAGCTTTTAACATATTGGCCTACCCAGCATGCCCTCTGCCTCTCTAGACAGCTCTGACATCATTATACAGCAGATACAGACCAGGACATCAGCTGCACAGTCGAGGTTATATAAGTGAACTCTCTACGTTTCTTAGCATTCAGCTCTGCTGCCCCACCATGGGGAAAAGGGAGGGGATGGGAGTAGATGGTGTGTGTGTGTGTGTGTGTGTGTGTGTGTGTGTGTGTGTGTGTGTGTGTGTGTGTGTGTGAGGGGTGGGGGGTGGGGTGCGGGGTGTAA
>JAVDPK010000327.1:535627-553643 GCA_034780415.1 Cichlasoma orientale | reverse complement strand
CCCCCCCCCCCCCCCCCCCCCCCCCCCCCCCCCCCCCCCCCCCCCCCCCCCCCCCCCCCCGCGGGGTGTAAGGAAAAGGAAAAAGAGCAAGGAGGCCAGGAAGAAAGACGGAAAGAAAGAGTGTCTCAAAAAGAGAGGCCCGCTGGGGTGCTTGCTGCCGGGAGAGACTGAAGAAGGTCACCCTTGGCCCCCTTAAGGAGCCCCAGAGAAGAGAAGAGAAGAGAAGAGAAGAGAAGAGAAGAGAAGAGAAGAGAAGAGAAGAGAGCATCCACCATCCTTGTGATCTTTCATGCAACCCTGTTACATCACACAGTCAACGAGCAGAGCCAGTATTTCTTCTTTGCATTGAAATTTTTGCACTAATGAAAGTGTGAGTGTATAAGAAAACATCACTTAAATGATGAGTACTCATATTTGTTTATCGTGGCTTCAGTTGTTTCACTCCACACTTTCAGTCCACTTAGAGTCACAGCCTCAGAGAGCACGGCTACACTCCAATGGTGGATTTATCCAAGGCTAATAATCAACCCGGGGACGCAGCGCTGCGCTTTACACTGATAGCTAATGATTAATGAATAGCGGGCATCTGGGGCCATATCACCTCTGTGACATAAAGTAACGCTTTTAGACTGTTCCCACATCTCGTCCAAAAATGTGGTTGATACATCTTTGCATTCGAGGTCCTTCTGATGTGCAAATTGGTCTCTATCACTGAACTGCTTCCAAATGTAAAAACTCAACATGTTAAGATTTGCAGCTGGGTAGTATGTTTAAAATCCTCATACTCTGCTATTTGATATATGCTTGGCTGAGCCAGAGGAAGTGCTTCTGTTGCCAGCTTGATGGATTCAACTGCGAGAGCGTGCAGCTTTTAGACTGTCACCTTCTATCAGCACAGCGCGAGCTGCCGAGAATCCAGACCCAGAAAAGGCGTTAAGCAGAGTGGCTACATTAAGTGATTGCATTATTACAGCGCTATAATGCGGTGATGACGGCTTTCGCACGCAAACAGCTGCAAGTGCACAAAGGGAACAATCAGAGTTGCATTTCCTAACGAACTGTAATTGTGCACTGTGGTCACTTTCACTGGGATTCTCATATGCCCTGTGGGGATGATGAAAGTGCCAGTTCCGCTTGTCGTCTGTCAGTCAGGGCTGCTGCATATTAGGAAGCATTATTAAGGTGTTTCTTGGCATCATTAAGAAATTCAATTGGCAACACTTAGCGTTTAGTTTGGCATTCATGCCGAGGCTGTTTTTAACCACCCTGCTGTATTGAACTGAGCTCTATTTCACGGACATGTTTATCTGAAATAAAGTGCTTTAGTAGATACACGGCATAACTCGGCATTTAACAGCCGTATTTGCTTTAATGCAGCGATTAACTGGCAGAATGCTTTGATATGGGCGATGTTAAGCGATCAGATCCGACAGTGACCATCACGCGCTGTACGGGGCATTAAATGTGCATTAACAGAAACAGAAAAAGTCCTAAATGCAAGTCTGTGAGCATCATGGGGACTATTGTGTAATCAACTACATGCACACAGATGCGAACACAGGCAACTGCAAACTCGTCTCACAGTTTTGATCTTTAGGACTGTTTCTGATACAAGTTTATTTCCAGTGCTTTATAAAAGCGCACGGCTCCAACACCTGAGCAGGGAACGGGGTGACACCAACCCCGCCTGTGGCATCTGATTGGCCCTTCACCAGCGGATGAGAGAATGGATAAGACCAGTGGCGGAATGTAATTCAGAACATTTATTAACATGTACTTCACTGATGTGCAGTTTTAATGTACTTTGCACTCCATAACATATTTTAGCTTAAGTTATTATTTTTGCAGATCTATTAATAAAGAAGTGCATAAGTAAGTAAAATCATTTCTTGCTGCAACATCACAGCCATGCACACATTAATGAACCAATTAGTGTAATCTGTATAATGAGTATTTTCACTTTACGCGCTTTGTGTTTTGATGACAAACTTTAGCACTCTTACTAAAATGTTGTAACTTTTACTTAAAGGGTCTAAATCCTGCTTCCGCCACTTTGCAAGACACATGTTCAATACAAAATGTTGCGCAACACCACCTTTCATATAATATTGTCTGCATTGGTGCACAGGGTGCACGTGAGAATGAAAGCACAATAAGCACAGTGTTTACTACGCTGTGTTTATTTCTGATCAAATATTCTGACTTCCTGTGGGCCTCCCCTTTGCCACCCCCACTGAAAAAAAACTGGAAACGCCCCTGACTTAAATTTCATTTATTACAGCTTTAAGTCCCAGTATTTAATGCTGATCCAGGGCACCATAAGACACTAGATTACAGACGGCATTGCTGGACTAGGACTGTGACTTCTGCAACACCTGAGGGAGGAAAAAGTTGGAAACCAAATGAGGGTCGGGTAACCGACACTTGAGGCTCCCTGTAGGAGGACTGTAGGTGTAGCCTGTCATAACTACTGATCAGTAGTCAGGCTATCTGCCTGTATGTGTGCACGTGTGCATGCGTGATTGGGCCATGCGCGCGTCAGAGTGCACCAGGCGTAAAGCTGAAAACAGTAAGATTCGCCAAAAAAGGTTCAGTTACTGCCCTCCTGATCTTATTCAGCATACTGACAGCTACTCACCGGAGTGATATGATGGTTGTGGAATGGGGAGCAGGGTTACGCAGCGCCTGCCGGACAACACTCCAGCGGCGTTACCCTTCGCTGCTGATCCGATCTGTCAAACCAGCCCGGGCAACCGAGACTAGCGCCGCCAAAGCGCCTGGCCACCACGCTGTGAGCGTCGGACGTGTTTCGGCACGATCACGACACTCACCTTCAGTTACTCCCCACGCGGTTTGGACACACCTTCCCCCGATGGATAATAGGCAGAAATAAAGCGGGAGAAAGTCCTCTGGTTTCGCGCACAAGTGTGGCAGCAACAGCAGCAGAAGCTCTGGATGGCTCCCCGTCCCCTCACTCCGAGCCCATTCCTCCGCCGAGCTGCTGCGCCTCGTACCGTCCAATTATCTCCCTGCTCGCACGACAGTCCCGGTCCTCCTTTCCGCAAAGCTTCAGCTTGGAACCGAGCTGTTTGTTTCCCCTTTTTGTTGCCTTCCAGTAGCGTTTGGATGGGCTGCAACGACAGTGGGGGAAAAGAAGCGAAAAAGAAATACTACACGGTCGCTCCTCCCTCTGCTTATGTACAGTACAGTAAGGGGAGCGCTGCGCTCGGCGCTGTAAGCACTTATTAAAACTATCTACCGCTCTCTACAGGAATTCCACTGTAAAGCACGCACTGCGCACACAAACACATGTCGGGACGCTCACGTCGTGTGAAATGCAGCGCAATGCTCTCATTTGACTCGCCTCACTTGTCCTTATTTATTGACTTCATCATCACCCCTGAAGCCCCCCTCCTTCCGCTTCCTCCTCATCACCCCCCCCCCCCCTCTCCTTGGGAATCTGGGATTAGTTCACCTCAGTGAAGATACAGATGTCGTGAACGGGCGCAACAGAGGCATGAAGTACTGTAACAAGAAACGATGTTAGAGCTGAGAAAAATGTCTAATGATTAGTGATAGTAAGAAAAATATAGAGGCATTTTATTAAAATGATTCTATAAATAGATATATTTTGACTGAAGTCAATTTGGCCATGGATTATTTTGTTTAATATGATAACTGAGGCCTATAGAATATCCAATAAAATTGAGCATTTTATTGAATAAAAGTATTTCATCATTCCTTCAACAATCGTCCAAAAACTGAATATTTGGGGGTTTGAGTATGTTAGTTGGACAACACAATAAAGTCGGAAGGATCATTTTAGGATCACTGATCGTTTTTTTTGCCATACCAACAGCCCCCCCCCCCCCCAAAGAAATGAGACAATCAGGCTAAAAGAGAAAACATTTAAAATAAATTCCTTAAATGATTTATTTTGTGGAGTGCAAGATCCTTATTCCTGGACGTGGATCATGGATCACTTTGTTCTGGAGTGACCAGTGAAATCATCTGAGTTTCACAACAGTAAAGCTGGACAGGTTCACCAATCTGCAACAAACTGTCTACAAATTGTGGAACAATTTCCAAATAATGTTTTCGGCGTTAAATCGCAAAGACTTTGAATATCATCTACAGTCCATAATATCATCAGAAGATTCCAAGAATCTGGAGAAATTTCTGTGTACACAAGGGGCAGGGCTGAAAATCAATACTGGATGCCAGTGATCTTCAGGTGCTCGGGCGGCACTGCATCAAAAACAGGCCTGATTCTGTCATGGAAATCACTGCATGGGCTCAGGAACACTTCCAGAAATCCCTGAGCGTGAGCACGGTTCACCGTGCCGTCCACAAAAGCAGGTTAAAGCTCCATCATGCAAAGAAGAAGCCACATATGAATATAATCCGGAAACACTTCTGTCTTCTGTGAGCCAAAGCTCATTTAAAATGCACTGCAGCAAAGTGGAAACCTGACCAATCAAAAAACACTTTTGGAAAACATGGATGCTGTGTCCTCTGGACTAAAGTTATCAGCACTCAGTCACAAAGCATCCATCTCTGATGGTGTGGGGGTGCATTAGTGCCTGTGGAATTAACAGCTGACACATCTGGAAAGGCACCATGCTCCCGTCCGGATACTTTGTATAGTTCACCAACACAGTGCTAAAATGCATACTGCACCTATGACAGCAGCATGGCTTCATAGAGCGGTTGCAGTCCAGACCTTTCACCAGCTGAAAACATGTGAAAGATCATATATGAAATATGTGACAAGAAGACCAGATAGAATCCTACATTAGACAAAAATGGAACAACATTCCTGCCAAAGGCCCAGTGAGGAGGCGGTGCTACACAGTAGGAAAACATGGCCCTGTCCCAACGTTATTGAGACGTGCTGCTGCCATCGACTTCAAACTGACGTCATTTTTTTTTAAAATGGTACATTTTCTCAATTTAAACATTTGCTTTGATTTCTGTGTTTTGCAAATAATTTCATTCTGTTTTATTTACATTTCGTTGGAGTTGGGTTAGTGCAGGTAATCCCTGTGAGCCAGAAGCTCAGGTTCAGACTGCTCTAAATGCTCAGGTTTGGACTGTTTTTTCTACACTTGGCTCTGTACAAAGTCAAATCACTACAGCTTTGGCTGTGAGCACAGAAGTCCCTCCCACCTGATGAGCAAACTGTTTGCAGGGGGCAGACAACCATAAGAAAGCCGGCTTGAAAGGAGAGGAGCTAAAACAGGATAAACAGGAGGGCTGCACCAAGACCCGGTATGATGATAATTTAATAATAAGCTTATTTTGATTTATGAGTCGTGCAGCATTAACATGCATTTAATAATCCATAAAAAATAGATGATGAACAGCTTGAGATAAAGAAAAATAATTCTTTATAATTCCAAAATCTTCTCAATATTTAGAAACAGAAATCGCTGGCTTATTAATGAATTCTCTGCAATTTGCACATATTTCAAAGGAATCCAGAGGGTCCGATTGGACCCTGTTCTGGTCTGCGAGCCACATGTTTGCCCCCCCCCCCCCCCCTGGATTAATCATCATATTTTAGCAAACATCTTTTCTTTTCACCCACTTTAATAGCACACAGTAACAACAACAACTGCGGATGCAGACACAGACGAAGGATCGAAGTAGATGATGCTCGTTCTCATCATCAAATATGATATTACATTTACACTGGAGAGATAATAGAGCCCACTTATTCTGATCAAAGTAACAGCTGGAAAAACATCATCTTCTTTCTCTCAGCAAAATTAACACAATTGCTTCAAATAAGCCAACACGCTGAGACCCTGAGAGCATCAAGGATGCTGCCATAAAATGGCAAAGTGCAAAAGCTTTTCTTCTTTTCAATATATAAATAATAACATCACATCTTTTTTTAGAATGAAGTCCAATTTAAAAAAAAAAAAAAAAAAGACCACGGTGCAGGCAGATCTTATGAAGCGAAGCTCGATGGGATTCAAGAGCTTTCTCCTTCCTCTCTCCAGTCTTGAAAGGCATCCTGTGTTCAGTGAACGTGTATCCCCTGAAAGCCGAACGGATATTTCTGTCCAGCTTATCTCGCTCACAAACATGCAGGAAATCACCAGTTTCGAGAGTGACACACTGTCTTCGCAGTGCACGCCCAGAAAGTGTGGCATTTACATTTGATGGCTCTGCAGAAGTGGAAGTGTAAAGAATAAAGGTCTATTTCAAGCGCAAATGCCAGTGCGGCGCACACATGAAAGATTCCTGTTTGTCTGCATTCCCACGCCGGGCTTCAAAATCTGAGCCTTGATACCAGAGTTTCTGTTTGACTACGTGCTGCTGTCCTTTGCTGCTTTATTTCATTTCTGCTTCCATTTTCAGGAAGAGTCTGCTCCGCAGCACAACAGCCAAATAACCGCGGCTGCTCACAGAAAGGCGCCTCTTAATAATAATGATGCCTTCCTCTCTGTTCCGCTTTAAAGGGGGCGGTGAACGTCTACCTGATTTGCATCTGGAGTTTTGAAGTTCAAATGCTGCTGTGATAACTCTGAAGGATGCCAATTACTCAGGGACACCGAGTGCGTGCCAGATTGCTCGGTGATCCATCCAGCTGTTGCAGGATTGGTTCACTCTGGATCAAAAATCAACCTGCAACTGCGGGATCAGCATATTGCAGAAATGCATCAGCTGTGAACTTCAGAACTTTTTTAAATTTTTCTCTTTTTATTGTTTTTTGCGAATCCATCCAGTGTTTGCTCCAGTATTTCAGTCCAGGCCAAAGCAGTAAAACCACAAACAACACTCTCACTGATTCACTGTTGGGTTTACTGATGAGCAACTACACCAAGATAAATTTCAATATTAAAAACCTCCAAATGTCCAATCAAGCACTTTAATTATACCACTGCTCCACCAAACCCAACCTTTAGCTGCACGCTTTGCAAACGTCAGTCTTCTTTCTGTGCTGGCATAAGACTCCTACACAATCCTCCAGGTGCGCATCACTTTTATGCAGAGATTTGGCTGTAAAGGAGCAGAGGGGAAGACGCCATGAGGACATCTGGCCTGGAGGATGGATGGATGAATACGTGAATGAGGGCAAAGATGGACAGATGGATGGATAATAGCCCTTCTATATGAATGTATTCCAACAGCAGACTGTAGAGAAATGCGGCGAGAGCATCTGGGACATTCAAGACTTGGATTTGGGTTTACCATTTATCAACATTACCGAAGCCACAGAACCACAGATTTGCCAAATGGGAACATTGGCACAGTCAAATATGCCTGCACAGAGCCACAGGGAATTTTAACCTTTTTTTTTTTTTTTTGCTAGAAATTGAAAGCAAGATTAAGATGTACGCAGCTTATTCAAAACAGCTACTGTGGTTAAAAAGACAAATATCTTGCATTTCTTCTCTTGGGTTTTGTGTAATTTGTCATTGTGATTTTTTAAACAGCATGTTAGTGCTGTGTGCAGCATACGCATATGCACATATGTGGAAAATTATGTGTTTTGCCCCTAAGCCCCTAAGCTTTCTTCCCTCTCAGTAAAAACCAAAAGAAACAGAGCACTTTTGTTTAGAAAATAAAAGGTTTTTATATTACTCAGCGATATCTCAGACAGGAGTGGGTATAACGACTGAGCGGCAGAGAGTATTACTGCAGTATATTCTAGCTTATGTTGTTTGCTGATTGTTGAACAGCATGATTTGATGCAGAAAAGCCACGCGTTGCTGATTAACAATTCACCAGGATTCACGGGAGAAATTAAGTGTCTGACAAATGTCTAATTGGAAACCTCCAGGCCGCACGCGTAACGTGCCCCCTCCCCCACCATTGTACAAATGAAACCTGAGCCCATGCATGTGTATTTACATCTTTGTGTAAAACACGGGATATTATTGAAAAGTGTTGCATGAATAAACATGTTGCTGGCGTTGCGAGTCGTTGTGACGGGTTGCACGTGAAATATCAAAATAAAACGAGGCAAAAACACCGATGCACACATTTAAGTTCACTTCTCGATGTTCTCAAAGCAGCCTCGGCTCATTTCCATAGGATAAGGGCAAAAATAGCACTTCCAGCTTTTATCCTGAACCCACTGTTTGAATTGTCTCCCAGCACTCGACACTATAATGCTGAAGAGATTTTCTAGATTTAAAAAAAAAAAAGCAATAAAAACACAGTCTGTGTAGGTCACAGACTGAATTAATCCCCCTAATAGCAGTCAGATCCCCCCTGCCTGCCGTTAGATTAATTTTTGCATATTTTTATTAGTAACAACGTGTAGCACAATTCCCACGTGTGTTTGTCATTTAAAAAGCTTGTTATAAAAATGCTTATCAGTCTTTTGAGTCTGTGTACATGAAATGATTTGAGGCCAGCTGCTAATGGCTCTGCTATTAAAATGAGAAAAACAATGTAAATATCAATCTGATGTCAAATGTCATAACCAGCTGCATAAATGATTTTTTTTTCAATTATTAAGTATTCTGACCGCGGAGTGCTCCTCTCTGGTAATCTTTGTTTTGAACATCAGAAAGTCGGTGCATTAAATGCAATTTCCGCATGAGCAATTCATCTCAAAGTACAATAAATATATTCATACCAGCGAGACCGCTGAAATCCAATGAAAGGTAGCAGCATCTCGAATCCCTTATTCAGACCACAATATTTCACACTTGAGAGGACAAAGGCTTAAAAACAAGAGGTTTAGAGTGAGCATTAGTCATGCCCGTGCCCTCAATTTAACCTCATTTCCTTCTTTCCCTCTGCACTTGTATTTTTGACCCTTTCGCTGACTGTGTGCTTCGTCGTCGGTATAACAACAAAACCCCCACTTTAATGGAAAGCTGCACCTGTGACATTTGCAAATTGATCCTCTGCAGCTACAAATGAGCAGTCAAATCCTTTTTGAATATGAATACAGAACCCCAGCAGCATCCACCGTTTTGACAAAATCTTTAAACAAGCTTTGTGCGTTCAGGTAGAGGAGCAACACTTTCCAATTAAAGTATACATTTTTCAGCATGAATTCTCTCTTTGTCCAGTGAGAGTTAATCTAACAAATGGCTGTCGGAGCCTGATACCAGAGAAGCGCTGCTCTGAATAATGGATCACTCCGTCTGCAGCTTGTACTCTGCCTTAATTGCACAAGTGCCTAATCTGGCCCGTAAAGATAGAGATCTCTGTTGACTAAAGTTAACGTGTTGTTCTTCGCCTAATGCGGGCCCTGCGGTGCTCAAGGTGATGTGGCCGTGCAATGCCATCAAGGGTTTTAAAGGTTTCATTTCATGTTTTGGTGAAACACTGGAACCGGGTCCATTGTTTACACTCGGTTTATGTGACAGTAACTATCGATGTCATTAAAAAAAACTCACAAACATTTATATAAATTTTTGTAGATTATGTGAAATCAAGTAACCATAGTCTCTATATAAACTACTTATTCTTTTCTTTATGAAACAAATAAAACAAATGAAAAATAAATACATTTGTAAGTAACGTTCATTTTTAAACAATTTTTGAATTTATCAAGTATTATTTGTGCGTGTGACCTGCTTTAATAGTTACAGTTGTCTTCTCCTAAGGCCAGTGGTTGCCAGGTGGTCCCAACTGGTCTCTACGCCCCAGTCACACAGGCCTAGAGACCAGCTGGGGACCATCTGGCAACCACTGGTAAGTAGGGAAAGTGTGTGTTCCCCATAATGGTTGGAGGGTGTTTGCAGGAGGTTGCTGGCAGTAAAGTAGCTGAAATTGTTGCAAAGATTATGGTGCTGCACAAAAAACAAACAAACAAACAAAAAAAAAAGCGTGATTGTTTTGCTCATTAAGAGATCGCAGCAGTCACTTGTAGTTCATGTGGAAGATGTCAGCTTGCCTGCCAACAATCACCAACTACTCTCTAAGAGGTGGCGACACCATGAAAAGTGCAACGCAAACTGGAAACTGATACTATTCACCTTCAAAGTAAAAGTTCTGCCTTTTGAACAGTGTTGGCTTCGATGGTCAGGAACAGGTTTCACCTTGAAGATGAATGTTCTCCGTTTCCAGTTTGTGTTGCATTTTTACAAGTTTCACTACTGCTCGGCGGTTAGCTAACGAGAGTTTGCAGAAATCACAAGAAGGATGTGGTGGAGGACACTAGTTGTGACAGCACCAGCCGGGAGCCTTCAGCAACCATTCCCAAACCGGCCGGTAGATGTGTGTGACTGAGGCGTAACTGCAACCTGCCTCCTTTTCCTTGAAGTGGGACTCAGTGTCGACTGTCACGTTTCCAAAAACCTTTCC
This sequence comes from Cichlasoma orientale, assembly GCA_034780415.1. Taxonomy (NCBI): domain Eukaryota; kingdom Metazoa; phylum Chordata; class Actinopteri; order Cichliformes; family Cichlidae; genus Cichlasoma; species Cichlasoma orientale. The sequence goes on along the minus strand of JAVDPK010000327.1, from coordinate 543,362 downwards.
CTTATGCGTGACAGTAACAAGTAATCTAAATAATATCTTTTCAAATGAAATAACACGTTTTAAACTTTTTAACTTAAATAATAAAAAAAAGCATCAGCAGTGATACACACCAGCTGTGTCTTTGACGCCTTCTCTCAGACTTTGAGTCCTTCGCACAGCTTTAAATCGCACCAGGAGTGCTTCAAAAGTGGAACGTTTAGCCTGCACTGGCTCTTATTTTGGAAAACGACCACGTCCTTCTCATCGGCTCCACGCAGCTTGATGGGTGTTTCATCAAAAACAGATCCAACACTATTTTAAGCAATACAAAGTGATTCTCAATTGCTTCACGCTGCACTGCATCTGTTGGGATTGCAGTTATTGTCTTGAGTGGGAGTAATCGGCTCTGCCAGTCTCTTCAGAGTCTGAACGTGACACAGGGTTTATTCTCAGGGTCACTCTGAAAGCATCTATCCGTGGTTTATGAGGCACTGTATGCTATTTTTAGCCCTTGCCCCCCCCCCCCCCATCCAGCATTTTGATTGGCTCGTTTTTACGGAAGTCAACACGTGTCTCAAAGGAAACATGTTACTCGAAATAATGTGTGCTGATCTATGGATGCATCCTTACTGACTTCCGCTTCCATTGATCCTCATATGAAAGTTGTGAAAATTGCATCAATATAAAACTCTATAATTTTGCCCTTCACATGATCCATACCTTTAACCTGAAAGTTTGTGCTTATCTTTCAAGGCAGATCAAAATTTCAGACAACCTCATGTCCCACATTGTCCCTCGCAAACATCCTCGTTCCACCACATTTACTTTGTTGGGATCTGGTCACCCTAAGGCCAATATTATACTCGCTCACAGATGCAGACAAGGACAGCTGCAGACCTCACGGTCGAGCAGTCATTCCTATTATCCTTTTTTTTCTAGTCCACTTGGAGTCCGCCTGACAAATGCAAAGTTGCTGCATTGTAGTAAGTATTGCTAAAACTGGAGCGTCCATCCTTTGATTAATGTGAGCAATCCACTGCACCCATAGTGTCACTGCTTCGCTAATGCAACACGGAGGTAAATAAACAAACACGGAGACAGAGCAGGCATACTGTTTTAATTAAATGTCTACAATATTTTTTAATATAAACCCAAACCAAAAAAATTTAACTGCAGTTTTAAGTCAGTTCATTTTACCTCATGTACACGCATATTTTAATGCATTTTGTTGGTTTACCATTTTAAATAACTCTTCCTCTGTGTGCTCTGATTAATATCTCATGCAGTGACGTCAGTTTCCCATTGGGAATCCATTATTTCTCATTGATAGTCTTATTCACACATCTTCAGATCCTGCTGTTTGGCAAAAGTCTGCAGAGGAGAAGCAGGTTATTGCTGACGTTTTTCCATCCAGCGTATGTGTCAGTTTCAAATACTGCATGAAGTAATGGCATAAGAAGGAGCAGGCACAGTGAGCTGACAGGCTTTAACTCTGCAGCAAGACTTCCAACTCCTACTGCTGCGCCCTGCCCTGTGTTAAAAAACTACCTTAGGTGTGTACAGAATGCACTGCTGATATGTGTTATGCACCACATCCAGTTAATCACAGGACTGATAGCCATTCACATTCACACCTGCGGGTAATTTCAAGTGGAAGACCCGGAGGAAAACCATGCAAACAAGGGGAGAACGTGGAAGCAGCAGATCTGAGCCCAGATCTGCCGCCTTGCTCCTGTGAGGTGACGGCATGAACTGCAACACTTTCACTGTGTTAGAGCCACAGCCAGGAAAAACAAAGGCTCAGCCTATCTCAGTGACCACGACACATAATGCCTCGGTCACACAGGCCTCACGTCACTGACAGCTGATTTCACAGCAACTACCGGCAACCATTTGCGACCGACTACTGAATCCACATTTTTCCCCTTGCGCCTGATTGCCAGATGGTCAACTAGTGGTAATCTAGGGCTCTATTACTGAGACCTAAAGAGGATGCCACAGCTGGCTTTCAGTTTACCAGCATGTCCTTCTTTTTAAACAGAAAATAAACTAAAGGTCTGGAGGCTGGCAAGACAAAAAAAAAAATGCAAAAAGAAAGAAAGAAAAAAGCAGGGATCTAAGGATGCTGGAGCGAGCCAGACCCCGCTCCCAGCATCCTTTAAATAGAGGCAAAGCAGTCATCAATTACTCCACCTGAGAAAGAGAGAGGAGATGAGTGAGGAGGAGAAGAGAGGAAAGAAAAAAGAGGGAAAGAGAAAGCAAACACAAGGCCAGGGCAGATAGCACAGAATAAACAGCTAAAAAGTCACAAAACTGAAGCATTTTTGTAGCTGTCTGGAAAGAATATTTCTGCATCACTCTCCTTAGTGAAAGCAGTCGTCACAGGTTCAAGGATCCTTCCTGTTGCATTCAAACAACATGAAGGACAGTAATGTTTTTCTCCCCTTTCACAAAAGTAATTAGTTTCATTAGTTAAGTTCACCGTCTTCCCTCCAGCTAGCCTTGTTGTCTGTGTCACTTGAAGTGTGTAGCTATGAAATAAACACAGGAGATTCATTTGGCTGTGCTGTATTACTGTTTGTCTTCACTATTGCTTTTACCAGCCCCTCGAGAGTTCTTCACAAAAGGTCCAGATGAGTCCAGATGAGCAGCGGGTCAAGGAGGCTAAATGATTCAGCCCTGATCAATTCTCTGTATCCACCTGGAGCCTCCGGGCAGTATTTCCTCACTCTGTGCGATACTCTCTAAATATACTTCATGTCTTTTTCTCGACTATGCTTTCATATTCATTTATGTGCCGATTCCTAATAGGGTGTAAATTTAAATACATGAATAAAAAAAAGATAAGGCGGCATTTAAACCGTCCATTTCCAGCAGCGCGCACAGCCCGAACGCTCTCACAATGCTCCTCTAAATGCTGCATTAGTAATAAAAAAGCAAAAACAATCAAGCTTTCTCCAAATCACCATGAGAAAATGTCCCATTACCCACACAGAGCGACGCAACCTTCCGCACTGCTGTTTGCATTATTGAATTGTAAATGTGTGTGCAGGCAAACCACGCCGAGTGAGAGCGGCATAGCAAACGACAGCAGAAATAAGATGATGTGAGTAAATGAGATGATGATGTAACTTTAATACAAACCGAGATTTAGTTCAATTTAATAGAACATTTGTCAAAGCAGCCGTCGTGGCGTCAGGATCCTGGGTCTGTGATCCAGCGTTTTTCAGTTTCTGTTTAGTGTTACTGTTTGATTCTTAGCTGTATTATGGCAGAAGTACGCGACCGCACGGTGGACCCAGCAGTCTCAGTCCTGTACGACGGCAGCAGGCTGTTCTTACCTGGGGAGATGGGAAGGTGGTGGCTTGCTCCGGAGGGGGAGTCACTCTTCGGCAGAACTCACCTGTCTTTGGGAGGTCCCACTTGGAAGAGTGGTCCTTGGCGACACCCCTCATCATTTGCTTCACAGCAACCGCACTGTAACCAGGTGCCCTCGCCAACAGCTTGAGCCTCTGGTGATGAGAGTGGGAGGGCTCCTTTCACAGGCCGTTCACCAGAGCCTCTCCACCAAAACCTGCAGCCCTACTCCAGAGGAACTGTTTGCCCGGTTCCTGGGATTTTCCGTGTCCTCTCAACCCAGCTCTTCCACTTCGACAATGCCGTGCAGCTTGCCAGAGGTTCTGCACCTGGGCCCGTCAGTGACTTCGGTATCACCGTCTTCCTCTTCCCGGGGAAAGCGAGGTCCTTGTTGTCGGCGCTCTTTGACGTATCCAGAGAGTGCTTATCGGCCCGGGTGTAGTGACACTGGGCTCCGCATTACAACCTCAACCTCAGTGAGTAAAACTGTTTCATTTTCAGCCAGTCCCGAGATCCGTTCCTTTTCCCAGGGCTCAGCCTGTCCTTGCTCCTCTAGCTATTCCTAGGGTGAAGACAGCCAGGCCCCAGCTTCAACCCCTGGAAGCAGCTGTGGACCCTGTTGAACAGCCCCAGTCACCTGAGTATCCTGAGAATCCTAATCTGGAGTCACAGCAGCCCCAGCCATCAGAGAGGACAATGGGTCCTGCTGAGCCAGAGAGTCCGAAGACTGTGACCGAGGGCCCTGAGCCTGAGCCTGAATCTGATTCTTAATCTGATTCCTGATCATGAACCTGAGGCCAAGCTGCCTATGGGTCCTGGACTGCCAGAACCTGAGCCTGAGGGTCATGTGCTGTCTGAGCCTCCAGGGGAGTCCCATCACCCCCGCCTACATCAGCTCAAGGCCAGGCTGTCAGAAGTGTCTAGTCGCCTCTGTCGACGTCAGTCCCCAGAGGGTCTTCATCACCATCTGAGGTGGTCTGTCGTCTCCACCAACCCCAGCCTTCAGAGAGTTTCCTTCACCGTCGTCAGCCCTCCGCCAAGTATTTGCTGCAAGTATATTAATCAGCTCAGCCAGCACAGCAGCCCAGTGTGTCTAGCTCTGGTGATGTGACCGAGTCAAGTGCAGTTCTTGTTGTTGTGTCAGATTATATAAAACATAAAGGTGATGAACGCTGGTTGCAGAGGCCCCCCGTGAATTTTTGTCTAGGGTCCCAACAGACTCTAGAATTTCCATTGGCTATAAAAGCATATTTGAGATACTGACACTGTCCTAAAAACCATCCCATAACAAATGTGTGACAAGAGATGACAGAAGAGTATATCATGCCTATATACGTGGTGTGGCAGCAGGGATAATATTTGAAGAGGAAAACTGAGACTTACTGCATAATATTCCAGTGTGTGGCACCTCGTTTCTGTGCTTTTCTTGAATAAACACAGCCAATTCCACCAAGCGCTGATGCAGAAAGAGTACAAATTAGTGCATAAAAATTGATTTGAATACTGTTCTGTGCTTTAAAGCTATTGGGATTCTGTGGGAACTGTTTGACAGTGATGGAATCTGACGTTAGTAGTTTTAGATTAGTGAGATTAGTGAGATTAGTGAAGGTACCGCAACAAGCTACATACAGCAGGCAGTGTGTCCAAAAGTCCCAAGACAGATGAGAATGGCATTTGTAACAAGGATAACTGTAACATTATGTTTTTATGACTTAAAAAAAACCCAAATACCACAACTGTGTGCAATAGTTATGCACTTAAAGAGCATTTTTGAAGAAAGTCACCAGTGTGGCACCTTTTATAGATTTGCACTTCTTCTTTACAAGTGGAAATGAAACCTGTGCGCGTGTCCCACAGTACCCAGACTTTATAAAAGAGAGAAGCTCTACACGTGATCTGCCTTTGTGCATGCGCAGGTTCGTGTATCTGTTTAGATTCTCAGGCCCCTGCTGTTTAAAGGAAACTATGACTTAGCCAACCTCTGACAGTATTGGTGGCTGTAGGGAGTGGATCAATGCTGAAATGAGCCTCCGCTGGGCTGGTTTATCAATAAATAGTTAAAAGCAACAAACACAACACTATGGAGACAAACTTGCCAATTGCAAGCAGCAGATAAAGCAGAGAGGGTGGAACTGTACACTGAAATGACACTAGATTATCTTAAACTCTTTTTTGTGTACCTCCGCTCTCATTACAGAGTCAACAGTGTGGAGACAGAGCTGTGATTGAACTTGCCAGCGAGACTGAAAAGTTGGAACTAACCTCAAAGTTTGTTCACACAAACGGCGTCTAATCCTACTTGATGTTGCAGTGAGGTCAGCGATCAGTATTCAGAGCACGAGCCAACTCCATTCATGCTCCTTAAAAGAAGGAACGACACTTCTCGAGATGCCATTGTGCCTCCCCTGTTGACTCACTTATTTAGTGTATTTGCTTTTGTGTGCATTCATCTCTGTCTTGTTTTTCAACAGTTTCACATCATTACCTCTGAGTGTCAATTTTCTGACTGCAGCCTTTCATCGCAACATGATTCATATCTGGATTTAAACACAAACAGCTTTTCTTTGAAATGCATCCATGAACTCATTTTCCAAAACTTCTGAACTGTCCAAGCTTGTCTTCACGTCTTTGTGCAGCACTCCTGAGGAAGCTGACTCATGTTCATCAGCGCAGTGGGACATTTGCATTTCAGGCCTATTTTTCATCCGATCTATTTTTCCTCCTCAAAGGAGAGGCACTTTGATGTCCCTCAAATCTTATTATGGCTGGGGCTCAGCAAAGGCAAAGACTGACTTCCTCTGGTTTTGCAATAGCATGGAGAAAATGAGGGAGGCAAAATCCCTGTGGAGCAAAATCCAAATGGATATGGCCAGTCACGAGGGAAGCCCTTTGAAACGCACAGCAGCGAGTGTGTCATTCCATCATGGAGGTGTTAGTGGTGATTAGCAAAGCGTCCAGTGTGGCACATAAATGCAGTCGTTATAATCAGTGAGACAGACACATGAAGGCAGAGAACAATTCTCTCAGAGCTGAATGTGTAAACAGGAGAGCAGGTTCACCATAGACCCAAAAATGTTAAAATCTTAATCAAAACGTTGCATCACTAGTGCAATAACCTCGAATTATTAATGAGGACATTCTTGAAAGTAGCTCAAAACTGAAACAAACTCCATAAATCATTGGATGTTGGTCCTACATGTGTTTTAGCACTAAAACTGGCCACTGGGTTCCTGAGCCAGTGAGAGCTGCAGAAATCATTCATCTGTTGCCAGTAAAGAGCATGAATTTTTGAAAAAAATCCTATTTGAAAGATGATGGCCGTGAAATTTACAAGGATTCAATCAGTTCAACAACTGAAAACTCTTCAGTACAGCACAGGTGAAGCACTATATGGCCATCTATATTTTATGCATGAAATATGTTCCTAAATACAGTTTTTGTTTATGTTTCTGCCGCTCATCTTAATCCAATTCACAGCTTTATTGTAAGTAATCCAGAAACATTTTAATGTTCAAAAAACACATTATGATGTCATACATTGTGTAGCAGTTATTAAACCTGTAACTCAACTCAACTCAACTTTTATTGTCAACTGTTGCTGAGCGTACAGGACAGGCGGAGAACTGAAATCACGTTTCCCACGTCGGGTCGTGGGTTGTGGTGTTTTTCCACAAAGCAAATCTTAAAAGGGGCCAAGATGAGACTGAGTGTGCTGTCTGTATCTGTAGGTTAACCTAGCCTACAAATCTGACCCTACTGGTCAGCTGATTTTCTGAGTGTTGATGTGGCCTCTAACCATTCACAGAACAAAAACAGGCTGCTACAGAAGTCACTGCACAATTATTTATTTTTTTTAAGTATTTGCATCTTGCAGAATTTGTTTTATCATGTTTAATAGCTCAGTCACATTACAGTAAAAATAGATTGGTAACCCCCGGCTACTAGGAAAAAAAAATCAGTGGCTGCATTGAATTCTTTCGCACTGAGAGACTGATTGTAAGTAGGTGCAGTGGCTAACTGGTCGCACAGACTTTGAGCGTGCAGCGCCTTCAGTGCCACGGGCCAACCTGTTTCCAGACAACTGTCCAAGTCGAACTGATTGCAATCACTCTCAGACAGATTGGTGAAAGTTTGTAAATAACTGCCATCTAATATTTAAAGATTGCCACCACATTGCAATTAATATGTCTGCACCAATGAGTGCATCTCATCTGCGACACGTCTTTGCAATTGGGGATTTGACTCAGCTGGTTGCCAACTGATTGTATTCTGGTTATATTCACATATGAAAGTCAGGTTGCTCAGAGGACGAGACAGCCTACAAACAAAGGAACTGATCGTGGACTTCAGCAGGAAGCAGCAGAGGGACTACCATCCACTTCTCATCAGTGGTGCTGAG
>JAVDPK010000327.1:498856-520837 GCA_034780415.1 Cichlasoma orientale | reverse complement strand
CGCACGCACCCACGCACGCACGCACGCACACACAACTAAAAAAAAAAAAAAACAAAAGCAAATGTCAAGAAAGCATTGAATCACAACCCAATAACTTATGTCACGTATATATCACCACCCCTATGCAAGGACAGTTATAATATTACCTCTAAAATACACGATTAGTTGTTTTTTTTTTGCAGTGCCTGAGAGATGTACTACAAAGTCAGATTAGAGGGTTAGTGAGCTATGCTGAGCCTAAAGTCAGAGTGACTCCCTTGTTACCTGGCTAAATCACCATGCTGAACACAATTTGGTCGCAAGCAGGCTTTTATATTCAGCATGTTTTAAGTGCAATATACATCCTCTACTGAGGGGAATATGTATTAAATGTGCAAGTTGTTCCTTACGAAAACCACTGAATGAAGCACAAACTGTGTCGCTTTGTCAGAGGGATGCGCATGTATTAATTTGGTGATGCAGAAAATGTATAAATGTTGTTATACTTTAGTCTAATCTGCTGCTAAGTCTCTCTTACGCTGCGGGAATTGCAGCTACTAGAACACAGTGAATTTAATTTCTTTGAACAGGTTTTCTCGCTGTTTCTTCTGCGACCTGCCAACAAACTAAAGTGATTTCCAAGTTTCCTTTCTAAGGCTACAGGATGGTAATATTTGATGTTTCAGTTTAAGTTTCAGAGCTCTAATGTGCAGCCATAACCCTAGAAATAAACAGCAGGCCTGAGCACGCACTCAGCAATAAAATAATTAACTGGAATTAAAATATTATTTTACCGCTTTGTGAGATAAATTCTAATGCTGGACCTTCTCCTTTAAAATGCTTTTTTTTTTTTTTTTAAAGCCTTTGAGAGAGAGAGACAACAAGAGAAAGAGGCAAAGTTAACTCTCCCCCTCACTCAGGAGCAAAATCTTTAGCAGACAACAACAGACTAACTGCACGTCCTGACAGAAGGAAGTCAGTGTGTACCAGTTTGGCCTTGCATACTTGTGCAGCCGTGTGAAAAACAAAGATTTTCACACAGCTCTATGCATTCTCAAAGGCATACCATCTTATTACATGATATTCAAGAAAGGGCAGACATCGCTAGAGCTGATATTCCAAAACTGCCCGAGTGATACTAAAACTATCTAGAAAGATAAACAGCATTATAAGCCAGTGGGAAAACACATAAGTTTGATTTAGGGTTGAACTGGCCCTTTAAGCACTGCAGAGAACTCCTCCTCTAAGTCCAGTTAAAAGTCTTAAGGAGCTGTGTGCGCACACTGTTCAGCCCAGGTGATGAGGAAAATTTCTGGCCCACAGGCCAGAAATTCTGCACCTCCATGAATCTGTCATGCTGGATGCGTTTTGCATGGAGTTCTGAGACGCCCACAGACACAAAGCTCACTTTGTGCCACAAACTCTCACATCAGCTCAGACGACACGAAGGCAGGAAATTAACTGTATGTGGCCTCGCAGTCAATTACACTTTTCCTTTTAAAGTGGTTGTGAAAGCAGGAAAATTACAGCATATGCTAGATGATTGTTGTTTCACCACAGCTCCATTCAGCACTCTACCCTCAGCCGCCATCGACATCATCTCGCTGTTGCTTTGTGTGCACATACTCCCATATTTAGTAACACTCTTAACTTGAAGTATTTGCGCAAAGCGTCCAAAGAAGGAACTATCAATGATTCAACAATTCAAATGAATTCAAAATGTTGTTTAAGTGCAGCGCTAATCTTACCTGTGCCTGTGCCGGTGGGGTCCCCGCCTTGAATCTGGAAACAGGAAAAAACAAAAACTTAGATAGGTGGCTTCTGGGTGTTTCATTCATTTTTAACGTGATAGACTAAACAACTGACAATAATAATAATATTTCCTTTTTTGTCAAACACCAAACCTGGAGTCACGTTTCCTCGTTAGAAGCCTGACTCAAAGCTTTCCAGGATGCTGGCTCCTATTGTAAACTTGCCCGGTGTTCCAATGAGTGCTTCTACAGTTCTGCGCATTTCTTTAACGTCCTCGTTTAAAAAGCTTTTTGAACTTTTGGCCACTAGTGCTACTATGGAGCAAAGTTTAGCTGTGTGGGCCCCCTGTGCTTTCTTGTAGAAAACACTTTCTTCTAGCAGCAGAGGCAGGGCTAGCTGATTATTTTCAGTGGATTTTACATTGTTGCCTTTTAAGCTACGTTCTAAAAAGGAGCCTGGGGCAGAGGAACAAAAGCTTAGTGAGGAAGAAGAAGAAGAAGAAAAAAAAATGAGTGTGGGGAACGTGAGAAGACAAAGAGCAGAAACAGGATTGCTCAAACATACTGTGTGGAAACAGGATATTGTTTTAGGTTTGGTTTATGTCACGCGCACCTCAGTGTGCCAGCCATGCAGTTATGGTTTTTCTAGCATCCTTATTAACCTGCTCTCTCCTCTCTGATTCATCCCCGGTGCTGATTGGCTGCTGAGTCTCACCTGCATGCATGTAAAGTCTCTCTCAAGTCTCTTTTACCTTTATCGACACCAACATTATTCCTCGGTTGCTTTTTGAAGTTGAGTTGGAGTTACTGGCAGACCCGTTTTCAGTTTGGATTCTATCAGTTTAGTTAATAAATCTAATGGCCCATTGTGTGTGTTTTTATGGTCTTCTTCCTCTTTTGTTTTTGCCTTCACTCCCACCTCTGCCATTTGTGTTCCTTCTTTGTTTCCACTATGAAAAGTTTGAACTGCAGCCTTGCTGTGGCAGCTTAGGTTAAGCAGCTCTATGCAGATGAACTGCTGCATCTTTAAATTTGTGACAGCAAATCTGTTCAAGTTTTATGTTTTGTTTTATTTTGTTGCTGCTGTTCTAACTGTTCACTATTTTTCAGCATGATCTGTTTTAATGTGTATGTTGAGTAGTGCAACACAAAGTTTAATATATAATGTCTATGTTTATACACTGTTCAAAATATGAGAGAAACACTTTTTTTAGCATCAAGTCAGTGAAACCTCTGTGATATTGATGTGGTCAGTCAGTATCAGAGGGGGTGTTAATCAGTTTCAGCAGCTTTGGTGTTAATGAAATTAACAGCAGGTGCACTAGAGGGGCAACAATGAGACACTCCCCAAACAGGAATGGCTTTACAGGTGGAGGACACTTACAGTTTCCCCTCCTCATCTTTTCTGTTTTTTCACTAGTTCTGCATTTGGCTAGGGTCAGAGTCACTGCTGGTAGCATGAGGTCATACCTGGACCCTACAGAGGCTGCACAGGTAGTCCAGCTCCTCTAACGTCCTCTAGTGGGCCCTGTGGTCACTGCCCTGTGCCGTGGAGGCTGAATGGCATTTGCCATAGAATACAAGAACTGGCAGGTCCACCACTGGCGCCCTGTGCTTTTCACAGACGAGAGCAGGTTCACCCTGAGCACATGTGACGGACGTGAAAGGGTCTGGAGAAGCTGAGGAGAACGTTATGCTGCCTGTAACATCGTTCAGCGTGAACGGTTTGGTGGTGGGTCAGTGATGGTCTGGAAGGTCATGTCCATGGAGGGACACACAGACCTCTACAGGCTAGGCAACAGTACCCACACTGCCATTAGGTATCAGGATGAAATCGAACCCCATCCAGTGAAATTTCAGTAAAATGTTCTGCATCATTTTTTCACTTTGATTTTCAGCCTCTGTAGATTAATAATTTTCCATTTTTGCCCATTGAGATACGATGCATTTTCAAACTGTCGTCTAATTTATAAGTTTCCTCCCAACTGGGTGTGCCAGGATGACCTCCATGGGGAGGTGCCCAGGAGGCATGCTAATGACTGAAAACACATCATGACCTTTGCCCCTGTGGTTCCATGCAATAGACGAGCTACTGCCGAAAAACTCAATGCTGGTTCTGATAGAAAGGTGTCAGAATACGCAGAGCATCGCAGTTTGTTGCGTAGGGGGCTGCATAGCCGCAGACCAGTCAGGGTGCTGAAAGCACCAACTGTGGGCACATGAGCATCAGAACTGGACCTGATGGTGGCCCGGTCTGATGAATCACATTTTCTTTTACATCACATGGATGCCCAAGTGCATGTGCGTCACTTACCTGGGAAAAAACTTGCACCAGGGTGCACTGTGGGAAAAAAGCAGTGTGATGCTTTGGGCAATGTTCTGCTAGGAAACTTTGGGTCCTGCCATCCATGTGGATGTTACTTTGACATGTACCTAAGCATTGTTGCAGACCGTGTACACTGTCAAAGAGTGTAAAGAGTATATATCAGGTTAATGTTTACTATGCTGCTTCCAGGTCCTGACTTTTGGGTTCCACCCTTCCCTACTTACCGGCTCCTGCTGACCCTGCGTTTCATGTCATTGGCGAGATCTGAGTCCTGCAGCCAATGGATGCTCTGCAGGGCCTGTATAAGTTGACTGCAGCTGTACTTCAGCGCCTTTGGCCATTCTTTGGTGGTTAGTGCACCATGTGCTTTTGACTGTGTGCTGCTAGACTCAGCTTTGCATGCTTGTTTTTTGTAGGTTTCATATGTATCTGGTTAGTTGGTTTTTGTAATTGTTAACCTTGATTGATTTGTCATTTGCTTTCCTTTTGTCTTCAGTTATAGTGCCCTGAGGATGCTTGTAAGCTGCCATTTTCTTTTGGTAGTCACCTTTTTCTACTGTTTTCCTTTGTTGTCAGGGAGCTGAGGTCTACGTTTGCAACCTTTTTGTTAATCAAATTAATTAGTTGATGGAGTTTTATTTTAAGTTAGGATAGTTTTGTCTGTTGTGTTGGCCTTGGCACACCCTGTAATTAAGTTTATGCTTCCTTCTGACAATAAAGCTCTTCAAACCAACCCAAACAGCCTCCTCATGTTCCTCCATCCAGTGTCATGTTACTCCCCTCACCCCCAGGCCTTGTCGGAAATGTAACATATGCCCTTTCATGGCAATGGTATTCCCGATGGCTGCAGCCTCTTCCAGCCGGATAATGCACCCTGCTACAAAGCAAAAATGATTCAGGAATGGCTTGAGGAGCACAACAACAAGTTTAAGGTGTTGACTTGACCTCCAAATTCCCCAGATCTCAATCCAATGGAGCATCTGAGGGATGTGTTGAACAAACAAGTCCGATCCATAAAGGCCTCACCTCGCAGCTTGCAGGATCTTAAAGCATCTGTTGCTAACATCTTGGTGCAGATGCCACAGCACACCTTCAGGGGTCTGGTGGAGTCCATGCCTTGATGGGGCTGTTTTTGTAACAAGGGGAACCAACACAACATGCCTGATTGGTATATGCCAAAACATACACAGTAGGAGGGAGCTATATCGGCGTCCCATGGCCACAGCTTCAGATCTCGTGTATTGCTTATCAATAACCACTGGTTTGTCTGTTTTTTGCTAATCCAGTTAATTTAATACCTGAAAAAACATGCACTGCTTTACACTGCAATGAAAATAATATAAATCAAATAAAGCAGTCCTAAACGTGGGTACGATTTTCCAACTCTGCGTTTCCATTACAGAGAAACCTCCATGTGGTGTAAATGCTTGTCTCTGTCGCAGACTCTTGGCACAGCTAAAGCTCCTGCTCTGAGATGTAACCCTGCAGCATCCCGCTGCATCTACACCAATGAAACGTCAGTCCGCCAAAGGCAAAAACAAGCATTTTTCTTCCCTAACACACACTGTAAATTAACCTCCCTCATATCACTCCATTTCTCTCTGTCAGCAGCTCTCTCCTGCAATGCAGACGTTTTTGAAGGCTAACAGCATACAGCACTGATGCACTGGAGCAGGTCCAGTAAGTGATTAGAGGAGTGAGTGAGAGCACTCGGGTGGCTAATGTCCAAGTGTAAATTATCTTGAAGAGACAGTGAGAGAGCGAGAGAGAGAAAACAAGGAGGAGAGAGGGTCAAACAAAGGATGAAAGTGCATGGTTATGGTAGTCACAAGGAGATAGCTGCTGTGCATCACTGTGGAACAAATATCAAGCACTGAAATAGGGTTCCACAACACTGTTGGTACCACAGTTGTTCTTTCAGCAAGGAGAATACTTTTGACTGCTTCTGTATATATGCACTCATTTCTCACAGCCCAGAAACAGACAGAAAAATGATCTGACTGTTCAGCGCCTCGTGGCAGTAGGAGTAAAAATAGGACAGCGACTCACCTTGTGAAAAACCTGTGGTTACCCGCTGATTGCATTGAATGTTTTTGCTGATGGAGACCAATTGCAAGTAGTAGCAGCAACCAGCTGGTCACCCAGAGGCTGAGCTTGTAACACCCTCAAACGTCTGGGTGACCGCTTTCGATTGCGAGGCGACTGTAGAGGTCGCCTGCTTGCAGGCAACCTGTCTCCAAACAGCTGCAGTTAAACTAAGACTGTCTGCAATCACTCTCAGACAGGCTGGCAAAGTTTGTAAATAACTGTCGTCTAATTTATAAATGCAGACAAACTGCAATCGTTCCAAGTCAGTCTGCACCAATCAGTGCCACTCGTCTGCGATGTTTGTTTCCATAGAAACAAACACCTATGTAATCTCTGTTTCAAATCAGTGAAGTTCAGATTTTTTTTCACAATATTATCAGAAACAGACTGTACGTAATTGCCAAGTTGACCCCAGACCGATAGCAGACTGATTGTGTCTAATCGTGCTTTTATCACCGTCTTAATGCGCTAAAGTCACATGACAGACACGCAAAGCTACTGTGAGCTGATCCAAAACGAAAGGTATTTTTCTGCTATGCCGCGTACACTTCAGATTAATTAAAAAGAGTGTCATACTCTTCATACTTCACCTTCAGTACTTGTTCTTCCCTGCTGGTGTTTCCAGCTGTCTTTTGTTGGAACGATGAGGCCTACAGACCTGCAGCCCCACACAGACGTCTTGTGCTTTTATTGCATATCAAAGTGACATATGTCAGACATCAGGGTCTGCTTTTGACTACTGATATTCTTCCAGTGAATCACAGAAAGACTGGAAGAAAGTCTAGAAAAAAGGATAAATTGGGCATATTTTACATGGGAGCAGAGCAAAAATAAATAAGCATCATAATGAAACTTCTCCAGTTGACACCTCGCATTCAAGAAAATATTTTTTTCTATTTGATGTTTTCTGAAATGTCGTGTTTTGTTATGAAGATGAGATACTAGCTACCAAAATATGTTCTAATTTGCATACTTTTCAACAACTGAGATGTAAGCATGGAACAAAGCCAGGCTTTTCAAAGCACATTAGGGTCAAAGGTTATTTACGGAGGACATTTGAAAATCTTCTTTTCTAACAAACACACACTTTCAGAGTGTAGCAGCCAGTGTGTGTAAGGATCAGTGCCTGGACCCTGACCTTTCTGGAGCAGAGCGCATTTAACTTCGCTACACAGAGATGATTATTGTTGCAAGTTTTAAAATGCAAATGAGGTGATAATGTGCAATAAGTTGCATAAAAGTCCCGACAACAAAATGCAATTCTAAATGCGCATTTTGGACATTTTCTGTTGATTAATCTGAAAGGTGACATGTTGTGGATGGAAACTAGAGTGCCGTGGTCTAAACCTCTTCCCATGAACAAAAGCAAAGCCCACCCTTAAAACATGTATCAAGCATAAAATTTGGTGTGAGAAAATATTTTAAAAGAACCAAACTCTTTGTCTCAATATAATCCATTTTGGGGAAAACAGGAAGAGCAGATTCTACAGTTAAACTTTGGGTTACTCAGATGGTATCACAGCCTATGAATCCTTGAAGCAGCTGCAAGCATTCTATCTTAATAGAAATCACTTTTTAACTTTATACTACTGAGAACGTTTTTAAAATAGCCCCATAACTCATAATGTACCAGCGTATAAAAAAAACATGCCTCGGGAAAGCTGCCTTTCAGCTCTGATTATTAGAAATCATGTTTTGCCTGTCAGTCTTTTATGGCAGAGCTCTACATGAGCCCTGTGACTCATGCTGTGGTGAATGAATGCAGAGACCAAAGTAAGTTCAAATCAGAGGCAAAGAAAGCTAATTGATTGCTTTTACCTGGCGCCTATATTGTAGTCTTGTCACTCTCCAGCAACAAAATGCACTTTAAAAACTAATGTTTTTTTAAAATGCAGCACACACCTGCAGAGCCTGGTGAATGAATCATTTTTTTCCTCTGGAAGCCGGCACGCTCGTGGCATCTGAGGTCGTGTAATGCGTGTTATAAATGTCACTTTACATGATGCAAAATGAGGTTGTTGCATCTTATTTTCTCATAATTCAGCAACCCGTGCTTCATATGCAGCTTTAAGCAGCAACAACTGCCAACCATCTTACACTTTCATACCATCATCCCAGTAACTGTTCTCACCATCTAGGAGCAATCTGATGTCACTTAAAAGCAAACATCTGCTGTAAGTTCGATAAACTACAAGTGTCTTTATTCCCATCTGTCCATTTTGTACCAGCGGTGTGTAAGTAAGGTTTGTGAACTTGACCACTGTGTTGGTGAGTGTCCTTTGAAAGAAATGGTCTCAGTAGCAGTTTAGTGGTAATTGAGTGGCTAAGTGGCTGAGTACATCCTGCCAAATCAGCAGCAGCACAGGAAAGAGGTCTGGCTCCAGGGGCCAGCGGCTGCAATTCCCCCCTCCTGCTTATCAAATATTAAACATCCATCCACATTATTGTCAACTGAGGGTAAAGATGCGGCCAAATTACAGGAACAGATGAAAGCACAGACAGCCAGCGTTACACTGATGCAGTCCATCATTCCAGGATGAAAGATCTAAATGTTTGCTTTCAGTGATGCTTGAGAATTTGTATAAACAGTTTTTCCTTTTGGATTTAAAAAAAAAAAAAAAAAAAGATCTGAATAATGAAGATATAAAAAAGTGCAAATGTAAATTTCTGGGATTCCAGCCATGAAAGTCAAAAGCATAACTTTAAATTTAGCCAGTGCCCCCTTCAGGGTCATCTTCTCGTACACCTCTGGAGCACTTCCAGTGCTGCTGCTGTTTTTAGATCACCGTGGACTTCAAACCTGCTCAAAGATAAACACCAACTACATCAAAGTGACCCAACTTTATTGTTATGATATCCACTGAGTGTGCGTCAGCTGTGAGCTGGATCCTGAATAGTGCAATCCAATGAATGATCTGGGGGAGTTTCTGGGAATGTTGGTCGGCTTCCGTGCCCTCAGATCCCTGGTAGCTTTATTTTCCTTCTTCCCTCTATTTCTCTCTTTGATCTTTTCTTTCCCCTTCCTTTAACGTCCGACCTCAATACTATATTTTCTGTCTAATGACTAAACTACTTGGGCGTGGCTTAGTAATTAATTCATATAAATTAAACTCAAACAAAAGTCATCAAATCAAATCCTGACATCAAAAAATGTAATTTGATTAACTCACTGAGGTAGGAACTTCTTTGCTGTGCAGCCGGATTATAGCACACGACACGGTTATAACACTAACTTCTTCTATTACAGAGGAACTCATCACCAATCACCAGGAATGTGTATAATTTCTGTTCCCTGTGGTCTGTAGACACTGATTTTAATTTAATATTAGATGCATGTGTTTCTTCTGAACCTCTAATATCACATGAAAATGAAGGAACTCCCTCAACAGTTTTACAGCCACAGCCTGCCAGCAAACTGTGTGCAGCATTCTGAGCGAGCATCGATTAGGCTGCTGATGTATACTCATGCAGTGCATCATTTATGTCCGCCTCCTCATTCAGCATCTAAAGGTCACTCGGATAATTGCTTAGATTCCTGAAAACAAGCCGAGCTTCAATGCCAAAAAACAACAAAAGTCAAATAAACTTCCTTGTCCAAATAACAGCTGTTTAAAACAATTATGTCACTTCTTCACTACCGCAGCAGTACGTGCAAAAGTACTTCGGCTGAGCCATTCTTTAAAAAATAGATCTTCATTAGTTATTGAAATGATGCAGGAGGCAGAAATTTAATATATTGCTCAGACTTTAGTTAGAGGATTATTTTAGATTACACTGGACAGCAGAACATGTTAGTTTACAATTGTTTTAAAAAACGTTCAGCCAGCATTCAGCACCAAAGCTGAGCGTGGATGCAGCGGCAAACAGAAATGAGCCGTGCTGAGTCTCTTTATTTGTTCTTATCTTTATAACTCTGACTTTTGTTATTCCAGAACGTCAGTTGGTTTGTACAAATTTGAGGCTTTAAAAATGTTTAAAGTTTTATTTTTCATGTTGTTATCGAATCGATGAGCTATGCTAGCTCAGAACTCCAGCACCTTCCACGGGAACAGCGTCGTTCCCTGGATCCGTTCCGCGGCTCTCAGCTAATCGATGCATCTTAAAAACCTTACGTGACATCTCCGACACGTTGTGTCTTTGCATGATCGTGGAATTAAACAGCTTCACTGCCATTACAGACAGTTTTGTTAATGCTCTCCAGATGAATGGAAGGAGATTCGAGGGGGAGAGAGAAAAAAAGGCTGCAGAAAGAAAAGTGGAGACACAATCTTCTGCTGATGTCCAACACTAACATTGTCTAACTGCTCCTCACTATCGCTGTTACATGGTACAGTAAAGAGTCCCAGTAACTCAGAGGCATTCTCACAGAGGCAAAGTAAATACTAGGAAATAATTGCGCCATTTATTTGCCGTGTCAACAAACGCAGGGCAACATATTGCTTTGTGGGAACTTGGCCACTGGTCTCCTCGCTCTAGGCCTGTTGTATGGCTGAATAAATATAATAAGAAAAGCTACGAATGAGAAGCGGCGAATCATTTTGTGTGGGGCAATATTTAAAAATTGAGCAGCTATGATGTGAAAATTTGCAAATTAATATCCACATATGATCTGTATTCACTAATATTACCTGTATCCCCACGTAGATAGATAGATCCATCATGTGTATGGGTGTGTATGTCATTAACTGTGCTTAGCTCCTCCCAGAATAGGCGTGGCCTCTCCAAGCTGAGGCTGACACGCCTCTGTCTCATTATCATTTATCTGCAGTGCTTAATTCCGGCTCCCCTATTGTTGACCAACTCACTGTGGTAGAGTTGCTCAGGATGTTGCTGCCTTTCACCAAGATATGAACTTTAGTGATGGGCAGATGAAGCCTCATGAAGTTTGAAGCTTTCCATCCAGCTGGCTCAAAAAAAGGTTCACTTCCTGAGGCTTCATGTGCACTCACCCCCCCCCCCACCCCCCCACTGGTCAAAACCTTTACTGTCATTTCAGCTGTTTGTGATGGCCTCTTGGCTGCTCTGCAACAGTGTCAGCATGGGAATGATCACTGCCAAGAACAGAAATAACACCCTAACTTGATTTTGTGTGGTTCACTCATTCATCTGTTTGTGATTAATGTGTGGGTGATGGCAACAGAGGGCTATCAAACCTGTCAGTACGATTTCAGTCAGTGTTTAAATAAATCCAGTAGGACACGAAATGTTTATGTTAAAACTGCTGCAGTGTGTTCAAAGACGGGGCAGTGATTGTGTTTATGAACACGGGGGTGATGGAGATTTTTATTAAGAAATATTTTTCCACTGTGCTCGGACTCAGTCGCTTTCTCTTTTTGGGAATAACCTTAAAAACAAACAAACACGGTGCTGAGGAGGCAGGGGTGCACATGTATCCCACAGCAGGCCTGTACAGGCTTGGACACATGCACCTCTGCCTGGATGATACCAAAGATGCTGTTCAGCCCCAGCTGCAAACACTTCACCTTGGAATAAAAAAAAAAGAGAGTTGTGAATATTATAGTAATAATGCATTTGATTATTTATAGGCATAGGTATATGTATAGATCATGCATATGTGTGTTAAGATCAGCTCAAAGTGTTGCCATTCTCCATAAAAACCAGCTCCTCTGTGTCACAGCCAAACTGGTGAAACTCCAATAAAAACACACAATTTTGCAGGGATCCTCTGCGCCTTCCTAAATCACTCGAAGCACTACCTGAACCAGCGAGGTTTCAGACGTCATCCGTGACGTCACTCGCCCTTAGCGAAGCGAGCCTCCATACGCGCTTCTTAAAAGTCTTCCTGGATTTCCCGACACACGCTCCGAAGACTCAGCGCAGCAGTCCCATCACTAACAAACTTAGATAAGCCCGGCTTATCCTGCTTCATCCTAATAAGGAGGCTTGTAGTAAGAGAGAGCTTTGGGTGCACAGATTGAGTAGAAAGTGAAATCTGCTGAGCCTTTAGCTGTGCATCCTGCCTGCGAGTCCTTTTGCTTGAGTCATAACAAAAAAAGTTGGCACCAGCATCGCACCACAAAAAGCTGGAACCACTGATCTCAGTGGCTATGGGAGGGGTTACCACAAGAAGTTCACCACTGATTAGCATATGCAGTCAGTGGAAGTGCCATCGTTTTCTTCCCACAGAAATCACTTCAACTTACAATATTCATTAATCCTGAAACCCGCTGAAATTTTGCAGGTCGAAAAAGTGGATGTTTCAACCGACTGAAAAGATTAACTACTTCCACAATGAGCTGAATTGATGAGTTGCCAAAACAGGACCTGAAAGGAAAGTGAACGATGAGCTGATTACATATCAATATTGTGTTTAGAGCTGGCTCCACTGCCCCTAAGCTGCCAAACGCTGCAGGTTTTGGTCCATTTGACACGACACTGAAATGCTGCTTTCACCAGAGGTTCCCGAAGGTTTCGGCCTGAACCTCCTGATTATTGCACAACCTCTGCCTGTCACAGGTCACACGTACTGTATGTCTAAGTAACAGATGGTAAGAAGTGATGTTCTTCACTAAGATCATTAAAAATGAGTCATTTCCAGCAGTCTGAAGAGGTACAGCTTCACAGTATGATCCAATAAAAAATGAAAAACCGTTTTAGAGCATGTTGGCAAAGGAATGCAGCTTAATCACAGCCAACTGGCAAAAATTACCATCTTTACTGAAATGCTGATTAATGTTGACTCTTATAATAAATGAATGAAGATAGATATTTCCATAACAGCTTTTTTTCCCTCACTATTTCTTTATGTATTAATTAATTACAACTTGTTCCTCTTTCACAGACACACACATCCACACGAGCCGGTGTGCGCACTCGGAGAAACCTGGATGGTCGTGTTCAAAGATCATTCAAAAAGAGGACAAGAGGATATAAATATGAAATGAACTTCGAACCACCCGCTCTCTCATTCTCCTGAACTACAAGTTCATAGAATGAACAGTTTTACTTTTGATCTTTGAGTGATAAAATTATAATGTAAAATTTTTACTTCCTATAAGTATCCTATCAGAATCGGAACCACAGTTTACACTGCTGCTGCATTTTCAGGTGGAATTTCTCAGGAACATACACAGAACTCGTCGTATGCTGCTGTGGCAGGCAGAGGACCCCAAAGCAGGACTCAAGAGACGACAGCTAAATATAGACTTCAGCTTTATTGGCTAGAACAAAGGACATAAAAAAATAAAGACTGGTAGGTAGCCAGCAGCACAAAATACTAAACTCACTTGAGCTTGAACATGAGGGCACACAGCAGCAGGAGGGAGCCAATGATGAGGAACAAAGGGGAACGCAGACAATATATACACCAGGGTAACAAGGAGGGAGTAGAAACACCTGGGAACACAGGTGAACACGATGCACAAAGACGGGGACTAGCAAAATAAGACAGGAAGTAACGGGAGACAAACACACAGATGACGAGACATGAGAAACGTAGGGAAGCCTGAAAACCTCAATACTAACAGTTGTACCTGAAACGCTGGGTCGCAGACCCAGGACCGTGACAGAACCGAGCAGGTTCACATACAGACTCCGAGCAGTCAACCCAAAGGACAAAGTGAGGACGGGGCCAAATATGCAGAAGACTAAAACAGAACACAGGTGACGGCAAAACACAGGAGGAAACAACTCATGACGGGACTCCGACCCTTCAAGTTAAAACAGGAAGAGAGCACAAAACTAACACTAAGATATTCAGGAAAAACTGAAGATGTCGGGAATCACAAGCGCCTGACAGAAGGCAAGAACTGAAACACGGCAAAAAAAACCAAAATATGCCTGTAAAGCTAAAACTGTCATGGTCCTTTTGCCCAGTGCTTTATGTTTTTGTAATTGAAGTCTGCTGTTTAATTTCTCTAGTTGTGGTTCTAATTTTGCTTACAGTTTAGGTTCTTAGTTTGTTATAGTTTTCTGTTAAGGGATCATTCACAATGATGTGCATTTTCCAAAGCGTACAAAGTGTGTTGCCAAAAAATGATTGCAGCTTCTACCATGTGACAGGAATGTTCTTTATGACTCAAAACTAATTTATATCACTCATGAGAGATGATGTTTGAGTTAGGCTTAACAGATTATAGGTCAACAAGTCATTTACAACAATATAAATACCAGCAATAATTTTTTTTGGCAAATACCAGAAATCACTTTTTGGCACAAGCTCCACTGCCACTGTGTACAGTGTGGCGTGTGTATATTTTGTGTACATGCAGTACAGTACACATTCATATTCATATTCAAATTCAAATCAGTTTATTGCACTCTTATAAATTTTAATATATAGGTGTCTCTGTTTATTACTGCAACAATACAATGTTTTAATTTGATACCAAGATTTCCAGCGTTTTTCAACACCAGGATGTTTTTAATGCTTCCTATTACATTAAAATACCAAAGAACCAGGTGAAATTAAATGTCATGAAAAAGATCAACATTTTCTTTGTACACTTTTGGGGAGGGGGTCTGAAAAAGAGGACTCTGTACGCTTTGGAGAATGTTGATAATTGTGAATGACCCCTAAAGTTATTTGTATTTAGTTCCTGTTTCCTTTGTTCTTGTCTTCCCAGAGTTCTTGTGTTCTGGTGTGTGTGTTCCCCTCCTGCGTCTAGTCTTCGGTGTTTGTGTTTCAGGTGTCCTTGTCGACTCTCCTGCTGTGCGCCTTCTGTTCATGTTCTTAGTTCATAGCTCATAGTTCGAGCTCATGTTCACAGTTAAAGTTCTCATTGTTAGCGAGTTTATAGTTTTGTGCTGCTGGCTCCCGACCAGCCCCGCTTTATCTTGTTCGCTGGCTTAATAAAGCTGAAGTTTAAGTTTAGCTCCTGCACTGGGGCCCTCTGCCTTGCCTGCCACAGCAGTACATGATAAACCAGGCACCCAAAAACGAACGCACATAATTGTAATTCAGCAACATCAAAATAGCAATGAAATCCAAAACAAGAATCCAAAACTCACAATAATCAACAAGAATCAGGGGCAACCCTAAACCTGACGCAGTCTTATCAGCCAGAATGACAAACACCTGTGCAGACATGGACTGCTCGAGATAATGACATTATCAGCTGCGACAGAGTGGCTGACATGGTTTTCAATTGATGTGTGTGTGTGTGTGTGTGTGTGTGTGTGTGTGTGTGTGTGTGTGTGTGTGTGTGTGTGTGTGTGTGTGTGTGTACAATGCCATCATCTCTGCCTAAATGTCCGTGGACAGATTTTATCAGCGTGATGGTGTCACAGCCGGCTGTAATAATGAAAGACTGAGTCTGAAGACGAGTGCGACCCGGAGCCGTGACCACTGAGGAGCATTTTTAATGCATTTGTAACCCTACATGTGATGTATCTTTATCTAACATTCACCAGCTGCAAGAATTCATCGCTTCCCAGTTAAAACACCTCTAACATGACACCTGATGTAGATGCCACAGTGTGTGACTTCTTATGCTAAATGAAAGGTTTTGTATATCTTTGCATGACAACCACTTGTGCTGCTGAAGAGGTGAGAAGAGGTGCTGCTGCCAGTGGGGTCAATTCATTCTAGCTGAATGAATGAGTGGTTGGAGCTCAGTGTGCCATGGGTGACTGCACTCTGCACCAGACTTCTCAGTCACCAGACAGCCGCTATTAGCACACTGCCTAAGCCCTGAAGGGATGTTCCAGCCCTCATCAGGTAGTGATGAAGAGGGGGAGAGGGGGGTTTACAGGGTTATGTCTTTGCTGCTGGTCTGGTCACCATTAATAAAATATACCCAGAGATCTGCCTCAAATCACAGGCGTGCAGAAGCATCCGATCACACACTCCATATCAAAATTACTTAGCGAGTATAATGTTGTTATTACCAGCTATTCCACATGGTAATAAAGTGTAAATGTATTTTAATGTAACTGCAATAATGTATAAAAGCTGCATTTTGCTGTACGTTAAATAAACGGTTTAACCTTCAGTCTGGCTTTGCTGTCTGTTAATAAGCCGGCTTCAGCGGCTCAGACCACCTGCGGAGGATGTTACCACTAAAATCTAATGTGTGTGTCTGTCTGTGTTATTTACTAATTAAAATCTGATAATGAAAGGTGCACACTGGGTAGGGGTCTGTCATTGATTGGCTCTGAGTCACAGACTAATGAGCATCACACAGTATGTCCGTGCTTCAGGTCGCACACCGGGGTGAAAAGAGGAAGAGGAAGCACAAAGAGGACAAGAAAGCAGAAAGGTGATGACTGCTGTCTCGGTGTTGTTTAATTTGCTTGCTTTATGTCTATTTTTCACTCCAGCTTTTTTCTCTTCTGGAACAATGTCCTGTGGACAAAGTGGGACGTGTTTGGCCTTAATGCACGGCGCCATAATTGGCAAAAACAGCAGATCAGCACAAACATCTCACACCAACTGTCAGGCACGGTGGTGGAGGGGTGCACAAATGAATGCCCACAAACCTCAATGAACTCAAACAGCGCTGTAAAGAAGAGCGGGCCAAAATTCCTCCACAATGATGTGAGAGACTGATGAAGTCATACAGAAAGTAATTACTTCAAGTTACTGCTGTAAAAAGCTGCTGACTCACGGTGTAGTTAGTTTTTTACAGGACTGCATGGAGCCTTTCCCAACTGCACTTATATAAACTACAATTTAAAATTCACCCTGCAACTGTATTATCACGCAGTCGGTATGTTGCCTTCTGTTTATTCGCTGTAACCACTGAGTCCTCTTCATTCTGTGTCCTTCACAGTGTCGTGGGAATGTCGGACAGGCAGGAGAGCTCGGCGTCACACCACAGTGCAGCATATGGCGGCAGGAAAAGGTCAACTCTGTTTACACGCTTCACTATCAGGTGCCAAATGAGACAGAGCACATGAGGACACGCCTCATTCAGCGTTTGATATATTTTAATAAGACAGGTGGGAGCGCGATCAGGTGTCAGCCAAGAGCTACAGCGCATCAACAGAGGTCCATCAAGACTACAAGGTGTATCTGCGCCCAATTAACATGCGAATTATCTATTCTGTCTTTTATCTTAGAAACTGGTGAGTTGCTACAGAGGGTTAAGTACTCAGTAATTGACCCTAGCTATTCAGCTATCTAATTATAAGTGTTTTTGCTGGGGTGTGAGGTGTAAATCAGCTTCTCATTAGATTCCTAGCATAAAAAGCAACAGAGCCCTGGGCCCAAAGGCATCAGACGGCGCAAGAGCATGCGAATGAGCCACAGGTTTTTAATCACATCCCTACATGTTATATACTCTCTCCATCTAATGGTTTCTAACCATCATGTTAGCTCTAGTTTTATTTCTCAGCATTCATCCGCCCAGAATGAAGCTCAGAGGCTTTACTGGAAACAATGTCGCTGATGATGACGACACAGGGTTCACTGAACATTTTCAAAAGCCTGATGTGTTATTCCTGCAGATGACGCTCTGCAGGAAAGCATCAAAGCAGACTGCCACATCCTCATTTCTTCCTTTAAACTGACAGCATTTTGTGCTGTTGCATTTTGATATCATTTCATAATAAATATTGAAGTTAAGCGGCACAGCCGGTCAAATAGAGCTAAGTGGAGGGGGAATTTAATTCTGGCACTTTAAACTGTTTCTGTTGTTGCGTTTGATTGCAAGTGTCTGCAGAGGGAAGCATGAGACTGGGAATATTGCGAGCATTAATTTAACTAACCCCAACAATAACATGCTGCAATATTCAGACATTATTCTAACACACCAGCACATTCCCTTTAAAAGCTGCATTATGACAGACGTGTTATGTAATCGTACGGCTGAGAAAAGACACGCAGGGATGTTTTCTTTGTGTCCTTCTCTCTCTGGAAATGTGACTAAAAGCCTGAAACACTGGAAGCCTCTCTGCGCCCTGTAAAAAGGAAACCAAGATGTATCCATATGTGCATCTTACAGCCCCCTCTTCCCCCGCGATGCTCTGTTAAGTTCAGCTTTGCTCTGTTTCAATAAAATCTCGGTGTTATTGTGGAGCAGGAATACGTAGGGGCTCAGCTCTAAACACTCAGAGTGAGGACTGAGTGAAGAGAGACAGGACGGGGCACAACATGGTGCAAGCACATGCACATCATCTCCCTTCGTTGTCATCAGTGAGTCTAACACACAGTAAACATTGTGCACATACTGCTGTCAAAATGAGCACATAAAACCACATATAAAAAGAGCAACATCTGATTTATAAATGTTTATGTTACACTTTATATATTATCATCATTGCGACTTGTAAAGGAGGAGTTTCTGTAACAGCTATATGCTAACATTTCTTTATACTTTTTCATGTTGTTTACTAAATTACTTCACTGGAATGGCAGCAAGGTTTACGTATAACAACTGCCCGAGTGTCCGCCACCTACCCGAGTACAGCCCTGTTGTTAGCATTAACACGCCCCGCCCTGATCTACTTACTACAACTTCTTTACATTAACAGTTGTCTGAGCAACACTTCTACACAGACGTCTCATATATCAGAGAAGATTTTCACATTCAAAAATCAAAGGTAAACGTGAGAACGCCTAAACGAGAACATGTGAAAAACATCAGCACGGTGAGAGGGAACTTCCAGCTTCTACTTCATTCTATTCAATTCTATTCTGAGTGGAGAAGAAGTCCCCCAGCAGCCTGAGCCTATCGCAGCATAACTAAGGGATGTTTCAGGGTCACCTGATCCGACCCCGACTATAAGCTCTATCAGAAAAGGTCTAATCTTAAAAGTAGAGACTACTCTTAGAAACCAAGGCTGCAGTCTGAGAACAAAGAGAATACCATTTATTATAATAGATTGTCATTTTTATCATTACAAGCCCCCCCCCTCAAAAAAACTGCTGTAACGAGTCCCATATTTAAAAGCCGAACAGCTGTAAATCAGTCTTACATAATTTAATCATTATGACATTCATCAGCATTTTCTATTTTCCATTTTTTAATCATATTTAACTTTATTTTACCAGGAAGTCCCATTTAAAATCTCTTAGAGAGCCCTGGTGCAGGTAGCAGCCGTACAACTGAATAACTGCACATAACTGCACGTATTATTGCAGTGCCGTACGTTGTATGGACAGTGCATTATTGTGAAACAATATTTATCTTTTGTAAGGAACATAATTACTACAATAAAACACTATAATAAGGATTGCACTGATAGATAGGACAGCTCTCTGACAGATGATCAGTGCTGCAGCACAGCATACACACTCATCGGGTATATTCAAAGGAAAATAACTCATCTCTTTTGACTGATGATCTTTTTTTCTGGAAGTATTGGCTCTAAACTCTGAGCATGCGATTCATTTTAATCAGAAATCTTCGAATCTATTTTTTGTACAGTCTACAAGGTGGATTTCCAAGCATTAGATGGTTCCTTTCAGGTTCTCTGCCAGGCCTTATCTTAGGGGAGTGTAGAGTCACAGCGACTCTCTCTGAACTTTCAACTAAGTCACTGTCTCAGCAGCTAATACAAAACATTATATTGCTCATAGATCAAAATCATGAAATCAATACAAATATGTGCTCTTTCATTTTGTGTTCATAAGTGGAAATCAATTGTATGCATTAAGAAGACCAACAGAGAATTAATGGCAATGATTCATAGTCCAAAAAGCTCTACAGCACATGGTCTACTAGCTGCACCATACTGAGTAAAGACTGCTTGGGTTTCACTTCATTATGTCTGCTTCAGCAGGGAAAACAGACTCCCAGCTTGGGCTCAATAACCAAATAAGGTCTGAGGCATCCCATTCATTATCCCATTTAGTGCTCAAAATTAAAAGGAGAAACCAATCAAGGACATCAGGACTCGATTTTGGCACAAAGTGTTTGGAATTGTGAGGGTTTTCTTATCTGTGAAGAGTCTCACTGGAGCATTTATTGAGTCTCAGAAAGGGATGTGCTTTGGGCCAGCTTTATGATGCTTACCACTAACTCAATACTGTCAGCTCCAACACAACATCACAGCAACACTCGTCATTACATCAATTCTCACTCCTAAGTTTGTCTTTAACCCAACGTGTCCTCCAGTCTAAACAATTGAACACGTATCATGCTTCACGTATCGTGTCAGTGTGTAATGCGGCTTTAGCTCAAGAGGTCGAGCAGGTCACCTAATAATCGGAAGGTTGTTGGTCCAATTGGTCCCAAAACGTGCCTGCAAAAATGACCAAGGAGGCCATTTTTAAAAGGAGGACACGCTCCTTTAACCTCAGTATGAACTTTGGTGAGCTCTGCATGGGCAAACATCTAATTTTGCTAAAACTTTCACTGAGCTCAATAAGAAATTTCTCGTTGTATCTACGTTACCTGAGGAGGATTATTCTCTAAAAGTCTTTGTGAGCTGTTGGTACGCTGATGTTAATTAGAGGTGAAATCGTTTTGTCTTTGTTGAAGTTTTAATTGAATTTTCAGTTTCTGTTTTCTTTGCTCATTTCAGTTTAGTTTTCATTGTGGAAAATCTTTACTTTACTAAAACAGCTGAAATATTTGTTCATCTAATTTATCTTTCCTGTTTCAAGGTTTTAGCTTTTAATCATTACTAAAATAACCCTGGCACCAAGATTTACCTGAAAGCACGTCCATCCCCAAATACAGCTTCACAAAACTGTAGACATTGTTGCCTCTATTTGGATACTTCAGTTAGTTCCATTAATAAGCTACATATGTAGTTACTTGCAAATACTTGTGTACTTCTGGGAAATCACCCTCATGATTGCTAGCTAGCTATCTTATTTTGCAAACTCTTGAAGCCTCTGAAACTTAAAACTGTCACTAAATTCTTCTAGAGTGAAGACGCCAACACACACAAAGACCAAAAACACACATCATATCACTGACTCAAAATAATATGGTAATGCTATCTACATGTGACCTTGACTAACTTGCTCAGTTGTCACAGCAGACGGAACAGCTGCGTTTCAGGACTGATACTGTTGCCTTTATTTTTCTAAGATACAGGAAGCTTTTGTTTTAGTTTGACATACAGAAGCTCGAAAAGCTTTTCCATGATCAAAAATTTTTTTTTAAATTACAAATTCATTCATTCAGTGATCGCAGTATTCACCAGTTTCCCCAGCACATCTAATTACCAATGTAAAACTGAAAAACGTGTACAACTATGCAAAGGCTGGCATTAAAATTAATAGAAACAAGAGCATTAACTATATGAAGTCAGAGCTGGAGAGCCCATGTCCTCAGGCTAATGCAGATTAATTGCTTCAGTTAAAATGACGTTTTTATCATAAAACTCATTTGGTCCTGGACATTTTAGCATTTCCTCTCCATCACGCGCTCATTGGAGTGATTTCTTTTTCTTTTTTTTTGTGATAATGTTCCATCTGGCTGAGTAACAAAATAGGTGAGCAGAGGACAAACCAATGAACTTCATTCTCAGGACACCTGCAGGAAAACTTACCAAAGCTCCACCATCAGGAGTGATGGAAAACACTGCACCCTTTCATCCAAGTTGCTTATTAAAAAAGGAGAGCAGAAATAAAAGACTAAGAGCTAACAGCTCCTGCGTTGTGCTGACGGTGGGAGGATTAAAGACTGTGAGAAAACTCGAGAAGATGAGAAGAGAATGAGGGGCCATCTGAAGAGGCCTTGCAGCGGGCAGATTAGCTGCGTTTGTGGTGTTCACACAGATTTCATGAAGCTAATATCAAAGCAACAGCTGGAGGAAAAGGCCAGGCAGAGACACACGAGGACAGCGGCAGGAAAGGGAATGAGAAATGCAATCTCCGTAAAAGAGGAGGAGCCCGCCATCGACTGATGTGTGTGTGTGTGTGTGTGTGTGTGTGTGTGTGTGTGTGTGTGTGTGTGTGTGTGTGTGTGTGTGTGTGTG
>JAVDPK010000327.1:477935-494996 GCA_034780415.1 Cichlasoma orientale | reverse complement strand
GTTTCTCAGATTTGTGGGGCCGAGCACAAGAACTTCAGTTTTATCTGAATTTAGAAGCAGGAAATTAGAGGTCATCCTCAAGCAAAAAGTAAAGCACCGGAAAAACATACCAAATAAAATAAGGAACAGATTAGAGAGAAAAAACAGCGCAGCAACAGGTATAAAGGTTAGACGCAATGAAACTGAACAGGAAACGGCTGGATAGGAAACACAAATGGAAGGTATCAAAATGGTGCTTTAGAGGCAGCAATTTGTTCTACTATAAAAGAAAAAAAAAGTAGCCATAAGTTGTGATGAAACCAGGCTAATGGACTGCTTGGCAGGTGGGCTAAACGAGCCTAGCATGGCTCTAACTTCAGTCAGAAATCCTCACTGTGAAGCCGGTGCCATTACGAGCTAAACTCTTTCAGTTGAATTTAGTGGCACAAGTGCCATTTGGCTCTCTATGGTGCTGTGAGCTGCATCTTAAGTAGAGTGAAAATTCAGCAGGGAGCTTAACAAAGCAGGCAGTTAGTCATACAAAAAATATGGTGAATTACAAGAAAAGGGTGAAATCTCCACAGGTACTGTATAGTTATTAGCAGAGAAGCAGAAAGGAGGATGCTGGGAGCGGCTCACATTAACAGCAGTGTGAAAGGTTGCATGTAGAAATCACTTTGATGGCAGCTGCAGACACCTCATAAAGCAAAGACATCTTTAGTATGAACCTTCCCAGAGTTAAAGTGCCCAACTTCAGCCATTAAAATAACATTCTGACATCCTGGCACAACCAGACATCATTTCTCTCTCCTTTATAACTCACCATGTGGGGCTTGTCAGGGTTTACAGTGAGGGGGTGTGGCTGCTTTGATTCATATGTGTCCCTTCTGCTAATTTGGATCACTAGACTTCTCGACTGTGTTTGTGATCTTGGATGGCAGTTCTCATAAATAATATGGCCTGCTATGTGGTACAGCCCATCTAACTGTTTTACTGCTCTGCTACTAATAAGCAGAGACCAGTGTCTGTGCATTGCACCCACACATTTATGGGTGCAGCTTGAGATCTCAGTCATGCAGGCCTGTAGATCCATCAGCAACCAGCTGGCAACTACTAGTCACCAGGGAAAAGCATGTATTCCCCGGCTGGCAAGTGCTTCCTGGAGGCTGCTGGCTGTTTCCATACCAAAAACCTCCATGTGATTGCTTGGGTTGCTAGCAGATTGCCAGGGTTGCCTGTAATTTGGATGGAAGCTGCCAACTTGTCTGTGAACACTCGCCATTTACCCTCTGAGCTGTAGTGAAACCTGAAAAAGCGCGATGCAAATCACAAAGGGAGAATGTTTGCCTTCAAAATAAATGCTAAATATAATAAAAAGATAAAATTGCCACTACAATCAACACTTTTAAAAAGGTGCGTCTTTTACTTTGAAGGCAAATTGCCATTGCACTTTTTACAGCTTCACTCTGAGATTAAACGGTGAGTGTTTGGAGATGTGTTGGCATCTTTTGTGCAAAAGACTGGTCACCATAGCAACCTACTAGTGACCAAAGCAACTGCGAGGTGCAGCACCATATACAGTTTCATGCTAGCAACTGCCCAGCAACCTCCAGCAACCACTCACAACCAGATGGGGAATTCAAATTTTTCCCTCAAAGTGACCAACTGGTCTCTAGGCCTGCATGACTGAGGCCTGATTAAGCACTCCGCTGTATGTCTCCCAATGTGCCACACGTTTACCCCATGCAGACACACTGACTGCCTGACATAAAAGCACCCCCATGCAGACGTTTGTTCTAAAGCATTCCATACTTTCTTTAACATTTGGAACATATATACACACAGACACACAAACACACACAGCTTAAAACATGCGTAAGGCTTGTCAGCTCGGCTCCACTAAGCTGCCGGGCTCCATCTCTGTTAGTGTCAGTGCTTTAGGTTAAAAGCTTTTAATATGAAAGATGAGAAATACAGTGGCAAATAAAAGATGATAGCAGAGGAGTGAGATGGCAGGATGACATGGCAGAAAAACTGTATGGCGAACGAGTGAAACAGAGAAAAAGTGCTGGGCACGGGGAATGGGATGTGAAGGAAAAAAGTGCAACTAATGATTACTTTCATTAACATTTAATATCCTGGTAATTATCATTTGATTAAACAGATACTCCCATTATGTTTTGGGACTATCACAAGACAAATTAAAAACGGAGCAAAGGCTCACAGTTCCTGACTTTAGCCTCTTGTAAGCGTTATGCATAATTTCCCACATATCCCATAATGCTAAATACTCATTTTCTCAGCTTGTCACAGCTTCTCCAAAGCAAAACAGGGCATACAGAAAATTGTCTTTGCAGGTGTTTGAGGATCCTCTACGAAACGTAAACTAACCGTTGCACGTGGACCTGCCAATTAAATAATGTATTATAGTATATCTAACGCATGTCATTTGAGTTACATGACTGAATTCTGCCAACAGGGATCCCAGTGCCATTAGGCTGCAGGATCTCTGCTGTCCAACAACAGTCAGCATCACCTGTCATATCAGTCAAATTACATTGCTCAGCATGTTGTGTATGTTCCTCGGGGAAACTGCGCAGCAACGTGTATGAAACATTCTGAAGGCAAAAATCAGGAGCAAGTGAAGCATTAAAAAGAGGTCATGTGACTGAACATTACACACTCCATGGCAGCCTTACCATTGGCTAAACTACATTTAAATAGTAAATACATGAAATATTACATTCTTTGGCTGGTTTGCTTTGACCAGCCACTTCAAATGCTATTATACAGAAAAAAGCTAGAAGGTGGAAGCAGCAAGGCAGCAGTTTTATCTTGATAAAGGACTCACAGAATTGACAAACCACTTCAGCACTCCGATCTAGGGTCACGGTAATCCTGCTAGTTATTTCAAAGAGAGATGAGAGGGTCACCGGTGTCTGGACCTGCTGCTGATATCGTCACACATCACATATCACTGCTGACTTTGTCTGCAAGTCACATACTACGGGTCACATCCAGCCAGCATTTCTTTTCTCCCTTTCTCCCTCCTGCACATATGCACAATCTTAGTCTTCTCTAAACTAGTGCTAGAGATGCACTTTTGAAAGGAAATGCCCCGTTGACCTAGTTAATATTAATCAGAAATGGTGCATCAGTGAATGGAATCAGTCATCTTTTATGATTTTTAATGGAATATCTTCATGGGTCTGTAGAGCCTGGAAGCTCCACATCCAGTTAATATTTTTATTTTCCTTTAATTCACCAATCTCATATGACTTTTTATTTGAAACTGCCTAGAAGGCTGGCATCCTGCTGATGCTGAAACTGGCGTATCATGTAATTAAGCTGTCAGATGAAGACCTAAGCCGCTGACCCTGGTGTATCGGTGTCTTCTTGCGTTATTGTGCACCGGGATTTTCCACTTCTGGGTAAAACCAGGGTGTACTGTCCTGTGAAGGGAGTAGCACACACCATTGTTTTCTTCAGGGTTTTTTTTTTAGCAATGTTCCACATGGAAGAGTTGCCATTTAAGTTTCAGAAAAGCAATCTTTTTTCAAACACGGCAAGGCTGATGCAACAGATTTTCAAATAGCCAAATTTATTGCATCTTTAGGCCCCAGTCACACACGCCTAGAGACCATTTTGTGACTGTGTAGCAACTGTGTGATGATCACCTGGCAACCACCAATCGCTACAGAAACAGAGTATTCCTGGATGAAGAGGTTGCTGGAAGTCACTGTGAAATCGACTGCCAAAGCCCAGTCACACAGGCCTAGACACCAGTCAGTGACTCCCTGGTAACCACCACTAGGGGACAAATGGTTGCAGGAGATTGCTTGGCGTTGCTTGGTGAAATTGATTGCAAAAAGATATATGGTGCAGCCCTAAGAAAACCTCCTTGTCACTAACAGATTGCCACGGTCACCTGTTGTGTGCATGGAAGACGCCAACTTGTTTGCACACACTCGCTAACTACTCACTAAGTGATAGTGATCCTGTAAAGAGTGCAATGCAAGTAGTTGGAGAGTGTTTGCACAGAGGTACACAGTGCTGCACGAATAAACTCCTTTCAGTTGCTTTGGCCACTAGCAGACTGCCGTGGTCACCTGTGGCATGTATGGAAACCACTGATTTGTGTACACAGACTCACCAACTACTTGCTAAGTGGTGATAAAACTAGAACAGAAACTATTCACTCAATTTTTTTTCTTTGAAAGCAAATGTTTCCAGCATGCGTTGCACTTTTTCAGTTTATGGGCAGCGTTTAACTATGTGCAGCATCCTCTTTGCAACCGATTTCACTCAGCAACAGCCAGCAACCGTTCACCATCTGCTTGAGGAATATGTGTCTTCCCCACATTTGTAATGGTAGTGGACCTGCAGCCTCGTCTCTCTCTTTTGGTGTTAAGATAACACTACATTTCAAAGCTTTCAGCCCTTCCTAGAATCACTGTGTCCCCAGCAACAGTATATGGCTAATAAAGCATTTAACACTGTGGTAAAGATAATAAGACTTGGCAAAGCAGAAGCATTTGGCCATCCGTGCTCTAATACATCGGCCGATTCTATTCTTGCCATCCGATTTCTGCTCTGAGGCCAATAAATGACCATATACATGGTTCTGAATTGAACTAAAAGAGTGTTCAAGTTGAAGCACAGATTTTTGCAGCATGCTGCAGGTACACAGCCCTCTATTTACAATTTAATATTCATGTCACTTCTGGACAATGTGAGCTACAGCAGTGTTTCCTGTATTAATGTGGGAAAACATGCCTCTCGTGTCATGGGAGTTGTGCCTGCATTATGCCAGCAGGGATCCCAGTGTCATTAGGCTGCAGGACACATTCACTGTCGGGTCGCAGTCACCTCCGTCACACTGGATAGCCTGACACGCTGTATATGTTCCTCTGGGAAGCCTCACATTAAGCAAAGTCTACAGAAGTGACTGAAGGCGAAGATCAGCAGGAAGCGAAGCGTTGAAATGAGGCCATGTGTTGAGATGTTCCATCCCGATGCAGATGACTGAACACTACAGACTCCAATGCAGGCTTTTTTAAGTTTATATATATTTATGAGTTTATGATAGACGGGGGTGTTTGCACAAATGAGCTGTGTTGTTGCTGCGGCCCAAGTTCAAGGGAAACTCGAAAGGATCCTAGAAACAAGAAAACGGGGCACAGTGGAGCAGTGGCAGAGCACTGTATGAATGCCAGTCCGTTTACAACCATAACTGAGATCTGGCGCCCACTCGGGCCTTGGGGAGGGGCTCGTCAGCGAGCGCCTGGTGGCTGGACCTTTACCCACGGGGCCCAGCCAGGCTCAGAGCGAAGGAGCCACATGGGTCAAACCTCGCGGGGGCCCACCACCTGCAGGAGAAGATGTAGGGGTCCAGGACTTTGTTATAGATGCCCGGCTGCCAACTGGCTTCGGGGACTAATCCTGCCTGAGGAGAGGGAGGTCTTGGCAGCTCTGCTTAGAGTGCTGCCCCTGGTTCCTGATAAGTACCAGAAAATGGATAGGGATCAGCGAGAGGGATGGATAATTGGAGCACGGAAGAATTACGGCTCCAGCCAGTACTGAGGTAGCCTTTATTCATTTTCCTTCGGTGCTATTTAGTCTGCAAGGATAGCCTTTCAATTTAACATGAGTTTGCTAACTCTCCTCTAGAAATGTGCTTTTTTAAACAAACGGCTAATCTCTAAGGAAGTGTGTAAATGGCACAAAGTACGACTGAGCAGGCTGTGATAATGGTACAGTGTGTGGCTGTTCATGTGGAATTTTAATAGGCAGCACGCACGCACGCACATGCACACATGTATCTGTGTCTGTGCTCTGCCTGCAATGAATTCACTTTCCCACGTCAGCCAGAGGAAAATGTTATCTCCTGCAAACCAAAACCAATTTGGAACAGAATAAACGATGTACCTGCCCAATTGACAGATACTAAAACCTCTGATCCCTTCTTATCCGCTCCATTTCTTTCATTTTGACACCGCAATAACTGATTGTGCAGCACGAATACTCCATCATTCTCACAGATCATCATTTCCATGCAAATGAGCAAAGTGGACGAACAGACGGCACACTTAAGGAGCACTGAGGTATAATGCCCCACAGCTGATCAATAAACAACATATGGAAGCGACTCATCACCAGCGCATTCATCCACCTCATCCTTTCGGCAAAGTGCTGAGGCAAGGCTCTCCCCACGCCTGCTCCAGAATGCATAAAGAGAGATGTTCCCACTCAGACACAAGGGGCCCACTGGCAACAAGTCCATCTCGTTTCATTGATCTGCTCCTCCAGGATCTAAGAAATATGACTGAGGGCTGATTCTCTAATGGGACTGCAAATGCAAGCAGCAGGGCAATGGCCTGCCTGCATGATGTATGCTGGGCGGATGGACAGGCCACTCGTCTTCTCATTGTCAGCTAATCGGCTGCCTGCCATGCCTTGTGTCTCAGTCAGGCCACGGCTAATAGTCATCAGATGGTGTCTCCCACTCTCCTAACTATCCCCCCGTCAATCTCAGACATGCATACATATATTTCCCCCTCGCCCCTCTCTACTGTGTCCCACTCCATCTAACCTCCCATAGGGGACAAGGCGAGAGCTGTGGTTATGGGTAAGTGTTGCAGTTATGGTGACGCACGCACATTTTTAATCAAACTTCTGTCTCTCTTGAAAGGCAGCAGGCATTTCGGTTCATATTCAAGCCGCCTCTGTACAACTTTAGATCGTCTGCATTTGGACAAGCTTTTGAAATTTATTGACTTTAATAGTCAAAGCAATATTCAACTCGGCTGAAGTAAAACATAAAAAGTAATCAGAGAGAAAAGCCGCGCTCCATCAGTCTGCTGATGATATCTTTCAACAATATTGAAAAGGCAGCTGATAAGATCAGTCTAATCAATCATTTTGGCAGGTAATATTTTATTACAGTGTACAAATGTAACATCAGTTCATCTCGGGAGCAAATCAGAGAAACTTTATTAAAGTCGGTTATTAAAGCAAACCTATGTGATAAAATGGGTTTTAGCTAATGGCCATCAACCAGCTCGGATTTCTTTCCCTTGCAGCTCACAGAGTCATTTTCAGCCAGTCACACAGTTTTAGGAGCTTCTGGTACGCCAGCGTAATGGATTTGAGATAAAGCAATAAAGAAGGACGGCTGAAGTGAACACGTCACACTATAATTCAGAGGGTTTAACAAAAACATTACATCAACCATTTAGGAAGTACCCCAACTTTCACAGGCTCTAAAGTGCTGTAAATGGATTATTAAAATTAGAATAGGGATTATCCTTAATACTTGGATGCAAATCCTTTGGGATCAGTGACAACCTGAGGCCTGGAACCAGAGGGCATCGCTGAATGCTGTGCCCTCCCTTTTTTGCTTCAACCACAAGTGCTCTTCATCCTCATCCTCCTCTGCACGTGCCCGAACCACGTCAGCCTCGCCTCTCTAACAAACTGCTCAA
The DNA here is from genome assembly GCA_034780415.1 of Cichlasoma orientale. NCBI lineage: Eukaryota > Metazoa > Chordata > Actinopteri > Cichliformes > Cichlidae > Cichlasoma > Cichlasoma orientale. Next base: position 487,533 of record JAVDPK010000327.1, on the reverse strand, counting down.
CCTGAGCTCTTTCTCTGACGTCGTCATTTCCAATCCTGTCCATCCTGGTCACTGCCGGCAAAATCTTGGCATCTTTAGTCCTATGACTCCTGCCTTATGTGTTAACCTATTCATCACCTCTGCAAAGAAGAAGACTCCAAAATCTTCTCTTTCAATCGTCTGGTAAAAATCTTGGTTTCATCTGTCATGATCCTGAATTGGGCTGTTTTTTAAAGGCTGTGTAGCAAAGTCTGGCATCCCTGTTTCTGAGTGTTATCAGCGGTCTGTATCCTGTATTTGCACTGATTAAAGCGCCTCTTGATTGTAAACTTTCATGATTAAATAATAAACCTTTTGCATGATCTGATTTCAGTGCCAGTCCACTTTAACTTATGGCTCAGCTGATCCCTTTCTGAGAATCACAGTTTTTAAGTTGCTTCAGTTAAGTTGCCTGCATTTGCTACTACAAGCCGCTTTACAACCCACCCTCCCATATTTAGCCACACCTCCAAATGTAAATTATTGCAGAAAGAAAGAAAAAAAAACACCTTTTGACTATAGTAGTCCTGAAATTTAGTTTTGTGGTTAATGATTATAATTTAATGATTGTTCGATTAATTGCTTGGACTTTTTAAAAACAAAATGCCAAAGTTCAGTCACTAACTGGTGAAGGTTTTAAAGTTTGATGCCTGTTTAGCAGTGTGGTTTCTCCGGGCAGCAGTGAAGGATATTTCCATTCATGGATGTTCATATATAGGAGGTACAGCAGCAACAGCCTGCCTGACCTTGGTGCGCCTCATGAATCAGCCAAGTACTCAGCGTAAGCCCAGGCAGAGGGAAAAAAATCACTGTGAATAATTTCTTAATGCTTTCACTGAGGAAAAAAGAGGAAGGGTGAAAGAAACGAGTCAGGCAGAGAGAAGGTGAAGAAAAAGCTTGAAGATGAAAAGCATAAAACACAGTGAAAACTTTTACTGGAGGAGTGGGAGACAGAGAGCAAATAAAAACGGAGACAAAGAGAGTAGGTAATGAAGGAGTAACACAATGATGGATAAAACTGGAGTAAAAAGGAGGGATGAGAAAAACAAGGGCTGTGCATGATAAAGGGGTGGGGTGGTACGGAGGCAATGCTGTGTCCGGTGTCCTAGGATCCTCCTGCAGTCTGCATTATTCATGGCAGTGCTAGATTCATCCAGAGTGACTTACATGGCTCATCATTTACATGCTATCACCCATGAATTATTAAAATAATGAGTTGTGGGTCCAATGACCCATAAAGTATGGGCTGGGCTCCCTGAGGATGAACATTGACTCAGAGGTCAGTCACAAGCAGGTGTGGCTAAACGAGATTCAGAATAACAGCAGTTCACAGTGTAAAGACAAAAGCAGAAATACGTGCTCAATAATGTAAAGTTGTCATTAGATTCAATACTATGGAAAATAAATATCAACAAAGGAGCTGCTGGAGAAGTAGAGCAGGATGTGACGACTATGAGCTAAATGTAACCAAAATCAATGATAGAGCTGAGTTTCTTTTCACATCAATGCTAGTAACAAAGTTGCCAAAAATGAGGAGAAAAACTGAAAAAAACAAACCCACATTTTTAGACAAGAACATGATAGCAGATAGTAGTTCTGGGCACTCTTCAGAAGACACGATACTACACACATACTCAGGTGCATGATGCTACAATCACAGCAGGGAAAGCAGTGGTTGGAGACCACGCATGACCCAAACGACTGTGACCGTGTGCAATGAACCTGCAATATCACTGCCTTTGAAATTGCTGCTTGGAAGATGAGACCACTGGCAGTGGGCTGCTGTCTGATAAAATGGCAAACGGCAAGACGAAGTCAGTCTGCAATTGACTGGGGTCAAGTTATCAAAGGTATGTGATCTGTTTGTGATAATACAGTGATTAGCTGCAACAAACTGGAGAAAATCACAAATCACTTACATTCAGAGTTCAGACAGAACCTCAAGGATCTGAAGCAAAAATTCAAATAGTGGCACAGTTGCTGCAGGATGGCAATTTCACTGAAAAATGGCATAAGTGCTCGGCAACCTTGCTTTCATATCCAATAAAAATATAACCAGAATACAACCAGTTGGCATCCAGTTGAGTCGAGTCCCCTGCTGCAAAAAGACACATCACAGATGAGCTACTCTCACTGGCGCAGACTGACTCAGACTGATTGCTACATGTTGGCAATCGGTGTTTATAAATTAGACGGCAGTTACTAGCAAACTTTCCCCAAGCTGTCTGAGAGCGATTGTAGCCTCCCACCAGGTGGCCTATGCAATCGCCTTGCAATCAAAAGTGTTAAACCTCACCTAGTGGCTGAATCAGGAACACCCTCAACCCTCAAATACTTGCAATCAGCCACCCAGTGTGGGAAAATTCAATGCAATCAACGGGCAACCACCGACTTTTCCTAGTCACATGGTTTCCGTCCTATATTTACTCTAGTGTGACTGAGCCACTACACATCAGGCTTGAAAGGTAGCTGAACCAAAATAAGCAAGTATAACACTGATGATGGCTCCAGCATGGCCACTGCCTGCATGCTCTGCAGAGCTCTGCAGAAGCACGTCTACAGCGTTCTGCTGCCAGCTGAGAGCACTGTGAGAAATATGGGCAGGAAGATGGGTGCAAAATGAAGATTATTCAAAATGTCTTTACATTGTGCTCTTGGATCTTTTGATAATGCAAAATATTAACTCGTACAAATAAAAATGAACAGTCACTACATCACATGAAACTCCCTTTGTTTGTTCATGTCTGCCACAGAAAATATTAATTTAAAGAACCTGAAGACGCCACATATGCACTTGATAACTTGAATTTATGAACCGCATTACCAAAGCACAGCAGCTCATCACTCGCGTGGTGCTTAAAGAACAAAATATAGAATCACTACAGTCGTAATATCCACCTAAACCTGGGCGACGTCCAGGAGTGGTATCAACAGTTTTATACCAGCATGTGGACGAAGTGAAAGAAGCTTTTATATGGGAGATTTTTGGCTGCGCACACACTTGTGGCCCTGGAGGCATGTTAGAGTTTTAAGTGCTGGCACTAATAGCTTATAGACCATAGACTTTATATTTCTTTAACACATGATTATACTGTAGCTCCTTATTGTAAATTACATCCAGGTGTAAAAAATAAGGGTCTGTTCTAAAGCGTGATGGTTTGGCAGAGTAAAGGCCTGAATTCTAATCTCATTTTATGAACTTTAATATTATGGTCAAATCTCCAATGTTTTCTCTGCATCTTCCACTTTCCCTCATGGCTCCAGTCTTCTTCCTGTGGCTGCTCTAAAAAAAAAAATAGCACATGTTTTTTCTTTTTGCACATTTCGTTCTACTGAAAGGGAACACAGTATACTGTAAATATAAATGTTAACTCTCATTAAAATCACTCCCAAAACTTCAGACAACATTGCCTTCCAGTAACTACACGCAAGAAGACGTTTGCTGCAATCAACATGATTTACCGCTCATGTTGTTGAAGCCAGGCTCGCGATTAGTGAGCAGCAGTGAAGCTTCATGGAGATGGAGAAGTAGAGAGAAGGTCAGAAGGTCAGTCAGTGTGTCATTTAGAGAAAGCAGATCGTAGGCTGTCAAGAGAGGAACTGTGGTACTGCATGAGGAAGTCAGGAATATCAGACTATGTGAGGGCGGTGCAGGACATGAATGAGGACAGAGAGACAGTGGTGATGTGTGTGGTAGGAGTGGCAGATGGGTTCAAGGTGGGGGTGGGAAAACGTCATAGATCTGCTCTGAGCCCCTACTTGTTTGCATTGGTGATGGACAGATTGACTGATGAGGTTAGGCAGGAGTCTCTGTGGACTATGATGTTTGCAGATGACACTGATCTGTAGTAAGAGCAGGAAGCAGGTGGACGAGAGTCTGGAAAGATGGAGGTTTGCACTGAAGAAGAATGAAGGTCAGTGGAAGGAAGACAAAAAACATGTGTGAATGAGAGGGAGACAGGTGGAAAGGTGAAGATGCAAAGACTAGAGGTTGTGAAGGTGGATGAGCTTAAATATCTGGGATCAACCATTTAAAGCAAAGGACAGTGGAGAGGTGAAGAAGAGAGTGCAGGCAGGGTGGAGCGGGTGGAGACAAGTGTTGGGGAGATTTGCGACAGAAGGAGAGCAGCCAGACTGAAAGGGAAGTTTTACGAGATGGTAGTGAGACCTGCTACGATGCATGGTTTGGAGATGGTGGCCCTGACAAAACGACAGGAGGCGGAGCTAAAGATTTGCCAAGATTTTTGTTGGGAGCGCCCGGGATGGACAGCATTGGAAATGAATACATCAAAGTGACAGTTCAGGCTGAGATGGTTTGGGCATGTGCAGAGGAGGGAGAGTGGATATGGTGGACAAAGCATGTTGAAGATGGAGCTGCCAGGCAGGAGGAAAAGAGGAAGACCACAGAGAAGTGGTTCACTGATGTAGTGAAGGAGGACCTGCAGACAGATCGAGGAGGATGCTGGGATAGGGTGAGCTGGAGGCAGATGATCCTCTGTGGCCAAAAAAAGAAGAAGCTGCTCGAGAAACTGTACGGCCATACTGGCACGATGAAAAAATGACTTCGATCCTGGGTCACCAATAGGTAGACTGCAGTCCGGATCCGGACACAGACATCATTCTTTACTGAGCCGGACCTTTTACTAGATGTTGACTGACCGTTTTTATGTTACTCTGTGCAACCTTTCTCTTATTTACGATGGGGTTATGTGAATCTGTGCAGCTTTCTCCTTTTTCGTTAAGGTAGTAAAGGTGTGCACACAGGAAACACACAGACCAATCACATGTGATGCTACTCAGCCAATCAAATCATTTATCCAGGGCGAGGAGACAAGATGCAGAGGTCCAAAGACGTAAGTGAGGGAGACAGACAGAGAGAACAGAGGGGTTGAAACTGAGATGGTTTATATGTGAAATGTTGTGGGAAAAGAAGGAAAAAGGGAAACTCAAACACCTTTTGATTTTTTTAAATGATGCACTTTATTTCAAGACAAATTGTTCTAAAGCTCTCATTTTTATTTTTGAATGTGGACCTTATTTTACTTGAAATGTGAAAATAATATTTTATCATGTTATTATTAGACTACCCTCCATTTCAAGCACTGTAGAAATACTCTTGAATTGTACTTATTTCATATACTACCTACTCCAAAGTGGAGCAAGCTGCCTGGAACATTATAAAAACATGTTTTAACAAAACCAAAAGTTCACATAGAAGCTCTAGCATGTCCTGGAGCAGCAGATAACAATAAAACCTGATCAACTTACACTGATTTTAAATTGAATTCATTTATTTGAGATACAGGAAACGGGTGAAACTTTAAACTTTTGTTTCATCACTGAAAACAAAAGAGCTGAAGCTTCACTAACAAATAACTGCTCTGATTAACAGCAAATTATCAGCAATGACTGAAGAGAAGTGATTTACAGTCATGTCTTGTCTATATATATATATATCTCCCACCCATCTGATAACACACTGAAACTCAGTGCAGTGATAAGATGAAGCTCTGAGGGGATGGCTGCAGTAAAAACCTTTCAAGCATAAATCATTCAGTGCAGAGTGATCATCAAAGGCAGGCAGTTCTATATAATAAAAAAAATGCTAATTGTTAATTAGTGCTAATCGTCATAGTGGGCTGAGTTCAACATGTCTCTTTTATCTTTGAATTCCCCTTTGAACTATGCAGAGATTCATACTGATGCAGGTGCAGATGCGTGTTGACATGGCTGAATGCCACAGCAATCTGAAAATACAGCAACAATAACAGGATAAATAAGACTTCAGTTCGATAATAATGTGTGTGCAGGCAGCAGGGCAGTGGGGTAATTTGAAAGCTGCAGGACAAGGTTTTCTCTTTCCCTTGTTTGGATCCTGCAGGGACACACCCTGGACCACTTAGGAAGATTAAACAGGAACTGCAGATGGTGGAAACAGGTCAGTAAGAGAGACACAGTGGTTAGAACAAAGTGGGATTTGTCTTACTAATATATTGGAAATGCTTTCTGCCTGAAGACAGGCCTTCAGTGGCAGCTTTCAGCTTTTCACATGCTCAGTAATGTAATTGTGGTATAGCAGATGAAATTATCCTTCAGAAGGTACTCATGATGAGAGCACAGGGTGTAGGCTCAAGTGCTTTTATGACACATGCGTTCCAGTTTGTAGTCTTGGTGTTGGAAATGAAATTTTCAGCTTTTCAAACCCGGGATATAATTCTAGGGGGAGAAATTCAAAATCTCACTTCAGCTTTAATCTACATTTCACTGAAACGCTGTTACAAGGTGTTTACTTGGAGATGCGCTAATCAGGCTCGGATACATCCACGAGTATCCGGGCAGTAACACACGTTGCGTAACTGTGACTGAGGTGCAGACTTTAACTCAAGGAATTTCACAGAAGTGCTGCTCGGGATTTGCAAAGATTGCTTTTGCAGAGATGTGCAGGCTCCTTAAATCTGGCCTTCCTGTTCTTGAGTGTAAACAGTGGTTTGCACCTTGTTGGGGTTTGAGAAAAATCAATGCCGGAGAGGCCTGAGAGGCCCAGCTTCATCGAGTCCGGTAAAAAGCTGCTTCAGCTTAATGAAAGCTCAGGTTGTGAACATGTCATTGTTTAAGGTTTTTCGTTTTTAAGACACACACTCGTGTTTTTATTGTGCCAGAACATTTTAATTGTGCGTTATTAAGGGAGCTGTTATGCTTCACAGTTTTATTCTTGGACTCTACAAGATTATCTTTGCACATTCACAGTTACATGCTGGGGCTTGGTGCAGCTCTCTGATTGCCCACTGTAGGATTTCTTCACCTTTCTTCTGATTGGCTGCCCCTCATGAGCAGGTGGGTGGGGCTTTTGTGCTCATAGCCAATCTGTGTGCCTGAGATGACCATATTAGGTATAGCCCCCTCTGTGTGACATCATACAGATCCAGAAAAACTGAGCATTTAGAGCAGTCTGAAATCTGAGCGTTTAGCTCACGTGGATTAATGGCGCATACGTGGAGCTCATTATTCAAAACTCTGGAAATGTTTAAAATATAAAAACAGAAAATGAAGAAAAGCACAGCAGGTCCACTTTAAGCACATTTTATCTTGGCAGATTTATATTGTTTCCCTTTTCTTTTTGTTTCTGGAGGTATTATATCAGCGCGTTTGCTTTTAAAAACACTGTTTTGTTTTGCTGAAGCACATATCAACATGCTCTATTTAGACTCTGTTTTTAATTAAGTCTGCTCGGACCTGAAAACGTCTCCAGTCACGCGGTTTTGACTCACCCACAGATATTGTTCCCTTTTCTTCTTCTCAGCATCTCCTCCTCAGTTTGCTCATCCTTCCCTTTCTCTCTTTACGTCCCGCGCTCACACAAAACATCATAATAAAAACAGCACAGCAGCGAACACAGCCGCGGACAAAGACTGAGGGAAAACGATGCAGCTGACTGTCCTTCAAAAGAGAAAACAAAGCAAAACAAAAACAAAGTGAGCGCAAGATGCTCAGGAAGCCCCAGGTAATTAATTAGGACTGTTCAGATTTAGTCATGGCTTAATACCCAGCAGTGCAGTGCTAAATTGCAGTGAAGTTAAAGCTAATTAGGTCTGTCTCTTAAGCCGTGATGTGTTTTATTTATGACAGCATTTCTGGAGCATTTTCTTTAATTTATGTGGCACTGCCATGGTGACCGGCGAGTTTTACACGGCTGGTTTTAAACTCTGGGCGTCGCAAAGCCGTCGTAAATCTTATTATTGGGTGGAATGGGTGTGTTAATAATGTAAAACAAGAACAGTTTATGAATATTCATAGTACATGTGATAGATCTGGGTAGGGTTTTATGATTCGCCATAGAGCTCTGCCCTTGGCACACGGCTCACTCTCAAAAACCATTTGTCATCTGAAGGCGTCACTGTAGACCTTCTCATCTATAAAGGCGCTAAAGTGCTTTTCAGTTAAACACTTTGGGCTCTGTGAGGCTCGTTATCGCAGGTTTATACATTTTTATTTTTTTTTATGAGTGTGAAGACACAGAAGAAGAATTTATGACCAGCCAAGAGTCGGATTTACATCAGCGAGTGTGTTAACGTGGATAAAAATATCCTGTTTATGAGGCTGATCATAGTCAGGCTTACATGGAACAGAAATCTGGTTCTGCATACGCCCCATTGTTTCTGCAGGTCCACCTAATCATATTTAAGACTTTTTAGGGGCTTTTTATTAACACATAAAATGTAATTTAATAGCTTTTTAAATTAATGTACTTGTTAAATAACAATGATAAACAACAAAGCTGTCCAATTATTTACTATGTAAATAAATATATAGACATTTATACCACAGTTACACAAAGATTTGTGTCAATCTAACAGATTGTTATTGTGCTGTTTTTATGCTGTTTTTTCAGCTGCATCTCACCATTATGTACAGTTTAGCATTGGTGCCTCCTTCTTCTTTTGGCTACTCCTTGAAGGGGTCACCACAGTGGATCATCTGCCTCCATCACACCCGATCGTTCGCATCCTCTTCTGTTACAACATCCTTCTGCAGGTCCTCCTCCGCTACATCAATGAACCTCCTCTGAGGTCTTCCTCTTTTCCTCCTGCCTGGCAGCTCCATCTTCAACATCCTCTTTTTGTTACCATCTGACGCTGCCTAACTCCTCCCCTGCACCACCTTGCAGTCTCCCGTCTCTTTCAGATTGCACCTTCTGCATAAGATGTAGTCCAGTATGCATCTCCCTCCACGCCTACACTTTACCCTATGTTCCTCCCTCTTCTTAAAGTACTAGCTCACCACAGCTATTTCCGTGTTTTTCACAAAATCCAGGAGCATCCGTCCTGCATTAAACTGCTGTCCATGTGACCCAGACCTAGATAAGCACCAGAGGATGGAGGGATGGAGGGATGGAGGGATGGGTGGAGGGAGGGAGTCTCTCCAGTGTTTTAATTCAAGAAAATTTACATAAAATCTGATTCCTGATAACTTTAGAAAGCAGAATGTGTTAATTATATGATCCATCCAGCCAGTCCATCACAGGGCTAACACAGAGAGACAGACAACCATCCACGCCTGCAGTCAATTTATAATTAACCTAGCATGCATGTGTTTGGATTGTGTGAAGAAACTGGAGAAAATGAAGAACATCCACGCTCCTATTTTATATTGTATGATTCGATAACGACCCACCGTTTTGTTTCTGAACTCAAATCCACCTCCTTCCAACGCTTCATATTCAAATCACTGTTTTACCTGGGAAGGTGGAGAGTCTTCCACCACAAAGGAAAAGCCAAACAATGATGCTAATTTTAGTGTCATTTAGATGCTGGGATTTGAGATACCTGAAATGCACACCTTTTTTTTTTTAAACCTTTATTTTACCAGGTTCTCATTTACAAACATGACCCCAATAGAATCAGGTCCACTACACATAGATACACATAAACATACCAAAAATAAATAAATAAATAAATCCCAGATTAACATGGCGCATGCATCATGACAACTGGATGGAGAGGGGACACTAATGTGTGTGTGTGTGTGTGTGTGTGTGTGTGTGTGTGTGTGTGTGTGTGTGTGTGTGTGTGTGTGTGTGTGT
>JAVDPK010000327.1:442292-472176 GCA_034780415.1 Cichlasoma orientale | reverse complement strand
TGGTCCCCCCCCCCCCCCCCGGCACTTGTCACATTGGAAAACTTCTACAGAAATGTACAAAATACTTTCGGAAATCCTTTTGAAATGTCTCTGGAAAATGGTGAGACTCAAAGAGATATTCCACAAATAATCAGAACCGAACACTTTCCCTTTGTGCTCTCTAGTGCTTTGTGTCTCTTTCCTGGGGTTTGGTACCATGGCAGTATGCTCAATAGGCTTTATTTAGCGTGCTGCTCTGCAGAGTAAGGCGCCAAACGGCCACGGATCCTGATGGTTCTGCAGCCAAATCAGAAGCTTGATACTCTGTGTGCTCTCAGCAGTCCACGGGGACGCAGGAAGGAGGTGTCCTCTTCTGCCGTGTCAGTACTTATTAATCCCAAAGATCCTCACGCCGTGCAGCTGGGGCAGCTTGGGGATGAGTACAGTGAGCAAGGAGACGGTGTTGACCACAAAATGGGCCCGATCATATTTGGTGTAGAAGCTGGTTAATATATACCTGAATCAAGGATGAACAAAAAAAAAGGAGAAGATTAGAGGACATGAATCTAACGTCTGCATTTCTCTCTACTGCTGTGAAAGCAGGTCAGTCTGTTAGTGTGAGGGAAGCATAATGTGTTTAGTAAATGAAAATTCATAATAACATGTTTCTTTAAGGATGCAAAAACCTTTCACTTAGTTTTCTTCTTACAGTTGCACCCAGATGTTTCCCAACTCACTGAAACGGTGCCAGCAGTTGGACCTGTGAGACCCTCAGTGTGCCAAACAACAGAATTACAACACCGGTTATGAGCTGCTGAGATGAAATCGTAATCTGCAAGTCTGTGGACCACCAAACCATCTCAATCCAGCCCACGACATCCTAAAGGGGGAAAAAAAAATAACCCCCCAAACTCCACAAACTGCAGCCTCTGGCCAAGCTTGCTCTTTCATTATCAATAAACATTTTTCATTCGCACTTCGAATGAGGGTCCTTCTTAGTGGATGATACTTCATGTATAACACAATATGTTTGTTCTTGGTTAGTAAATATTATTTATCGCTGCTTTCAGGGTCACAAAGGAGCTGGAGCCTACCCCATCTATCACCAGGCAAGAGACAGGTACACCCTGGACAGGCCACCAGTTCATCAGAGTGGAGACACAGAGTCATTCATGCTCAAATTCACAACTGGTCACAACTTAGAATAACTAAGTATCAAGGACTTATAAAAGTAATAAAATGCTGTATGAATTGGGGATCTGAGCTGAAGAAGCTGCGTGTCTTTGGACTGTGGGAGGAAGCCCGAGAGAGGACAGAAAGAGCCTCGTTCACTGCTGTGAGTCTGCACAATAAAGGTATTAAAGTTTGAGACTTAATATATAATAAATAGCCCCTCTTCACTACATATTTATAACACAATACAGCATCTTTCATGAGCTCAATGGCACATTTAAGACAATCAGGAGGACGTAAGCTAGTGTGAAAGGTTTCTTTTCTTTAACCTCAGAGGAAACCAGAGTGATATTTTGGGGCGGTAAATGCAGCATAAGCTACCACATCTGCTTATAGAGTTTAACCTAATTATGTATGTGTTATCTCACAGCTCTTAATCTGACCCCACATTTATTTTATTTAGGTCAATATGATAAAAACAAAATAACCAAACAAAAAAATAACACTTGTTCTACATAATCTGTGACTGGGTGCATGTGTGCAGAGGATGCAGAGATGCTGGAATAAATAAAACACTGATACCAGCTGCACTTTTAGGTGTGACTACACTCACCAGTAAGGGGTTTTTATTAAGTGAGAATGATGAATTGCATATCCTGTTCTCAGCAGAACAGGTAAGGGCATGTAAAAAAAACACTCCCAGAAGATTTCAGCAGATATGCAGCCTTTCCATCTGGAGTCTAGAGACTGACCACTTGTTTCTTCCTGCTGGCTCTGGTTGCAAAACAAAATGGCAAAGAGCCCTTTTAAATAAGCGCAAAAACAAAGTCCACACCTGCAAAACTGCTATCGCTACAATGTTCGTGCTGAGCTGGCAAATAAGCCCTGGGGGAGGCAGAGCGCTTCCTGTAAACTGAACTCTGGTGGTTAATAAGGACAGAAAAAGGCCAAGAAAGCAGCAAGCGGGACTTTTGTAAATACTAAGCCCCCTTCTCAATTTGCAGGCTTGGCTAATAAGGGAGCAGCAGGTATGCTAATCAACCCACACTCCAGAGGAAAATAAGCAGCGCGTTTTATAATGCAACATAAGGCTTTCACAGAGGTAGAACTGTATTCAGGTTCACGTTTAAAAATCAGATAAAGTAGCACACTGATCAAGAGGCAGGCACACAGATTCAATCCCGAGCACGCGGCTTTAGCTGAAGGCCTGTCAAACACCGAAGTGCTGCTGGATGACAAGACAGTGAGACATCATGTCCTCGTCAGAGAACTGACCTACTCTGGTTGTCTGTATATGTGTCATTTTCCATCTGCACTCTCCTTTGGCCTGATGTACTTGCTTATGGTGCTGTCCCATTATACTGCACTCTTGGTTTTTGATGGGTCTTTAACATGCAGCATTAAACATACAGCAGAACAATGCAACTTACAGGACAATGGGTGTGATGGTGAGGAACTTGCGTGAAGCAGTGAACTGCACACCGTAGTCCATCTGCTCCCAGTGTGTAAGGAGGCGAGCTTTGCCCTGATCTGGGGTCTCGAACGGTGTCCCTTTGACCGTATGAAGTAGCAGGTACATGCACTACAGAGAGGGGAGGAAAAGAGGCCTCTTGCAACATAACTGGCATACTAGTGGATTAGTATGTGTGAATAAAACAGTACGCTTTGTTAACACAAGGTTAAGGGCTTCATCTTTAACAAATTCTGCATTTACTGTAAAAATCACAAGTAACAGTCGGATGTGCGCTTAGTATTAGGAGCACTTTTAAGCTGTATGGTGAAAGATCCCATTCCCCAACCAGCAAATTCACTTGTGTAACAAGATCAGCCTGTAGTTAATACTGCACTCCTCGAGAACGGTGGGCTAAGTTTATTACAAAAAATACAAAAAGGAGGAACTCTGAAAATTAAAAAGAAGAAAAAAAAACTGTTAAAGCATCACCTTATTAAACAAGGGCATGACTAAGAGCTGTGAAGCAGCAAGCAGCTGTGTATGACTCAGTTATCAACTTCTCACATTCACCACATCCTGAACCTCATTACTGTGCTGCTCGTGCTCTCCACCGACCCGTCTTGTTCAATTAACGGTAAAGGCAAACTCTCGGCAGTGCTGGTGCCTTTAGGGACTCTACACCACTAACCAGGTTGTGGATGAGGTTGGTGAGGGTCCACACCACGGGCACGCTGGCAAAGGGGATGCTCAGCAGGATGATGTGAAGGAGGCCAATGCCCAGGATGTAAGACAGCCACATACCCCTGCTGTTCATCACTCGGGTGTTGGGGTTAACCTCACTGTGTGCTGTTCCCACATTCATGGTGGTGGTGTGAAACTTCTGTAACTGTCTCCTGAAACATAAACCCACAGATGTTTACAGACACGTGTGATGAACTCAACGAACAAAATAAATACAAAGAATCACACAGTATAGCATGGTTGCCCCTAGATAAAACTGCATAAAGGAAACAATTACTTCTATGCATTGCAACAAAGCAACAGTAGGCTTTAACAAACAGCTACAAGCCAATCAGAAACCTGTGGCCGTGGTATTTATGGGAAAAACACGCAAATATGACAAAATTAACATTTTACTCCCTATTTTAAGAAGCAGCCTTCTACACGAATATAAACCGCTGAGCAAGCTCGTGTCTGCTGGTTCAGTAGCAACTGATTGACCAGAATAAACAATGTCGCAAGCGCTGGTCATTCCAGCTGTTCTGCAAGTTGTCTGAAAACATCACTGGAGGCAAATGATCTTTAACAAAGATCTTTGAGCGGACTGTGAAACAACAGCAAAAGAAAGCGTTAAAATGCGTTAATACAGGCTAATTAATTAAATCAATGCACTTACTGCAGAGAAAAAAATGGCTTCAACTCCGACCTGTAAGGGTACTACTCCGTTATCACAGTTTTTGCGTTATCGATGGCTTCAGTTATGTAACTATCCCCGCGAGGCTGGTGAGTCTGCGGGGCTTCCATTAGTCACCTGGTACCCTCCTTCAGCTCCGAGCGTGGCTGTGCGCGCTACGGTCCACTCGTGGACACACAATCCACCGAGACGCGTCCACTTTTCTTTCGCCTTCTTTTCGCCAACAGCTGGTGACAACACGGCACGGTCCACGGTGTTACGTCACCGATATTCGCTCCCTCAGACACACGTTTCAGCGGAGGTTTTTTTTTTTTTTTTTGCTCTTCGCATTTTCCTGTGATTCGCAGCCCCTAGTCATGTGGGCCAGCCCTGCCAATCACAGCCTAGTGCGCTGAAAACATGTATATACGTCTCCCTGGCGTCACAGCAGAGGAGGAGCTAAAACGAAGGAGTATGATTGACACTTACGGGCTACGTTTAATAACAGGAATACTGAATTTTAAAATGAGGAAATATAGTTCGTGCAATGAAATAGTTGGGCAGAAAAAGAAGTTGATATTATATTTTATTCTGTTTGCTAATCCTTAATGTAGTTTATTTCTTTTATTCAACATATTTTGTGTGACAATTTGTCACCGAAACATGTTTTTAAAACATCTTCGGCCCCCGGGGACCTGATTCCGACAAACTACATGTGCGTTAAGGAGGATGTTTGCGTGGGATAATGTGGGAAACTAATGCTGAACTTGTTTGAAATTGAACACATTTGGGGGGAAAAACATGGATTTTTAATTAAATGCAACTTCCCCAGCTCCCTGGGCAAGTACAGAAAGCATAAAAGAATGCTATGGTTTGATCTTCTAACACTCATTCTATCGCAATAAATGTGAAAACTGTTTACTGTGATTTCAGTTGATGTTCTGTCTCCTTAGATTGGCAAGTGGCTCCAGAGTATGGTGGCTTTACCCACTCAGAAGGAAAAAAATACCCGGTTTGATCCAAGGAGGAGATACAGATCCCTCGGGGGTTATGGTAGGGAGGTCATCTGCTGTAAAAATCTGCCAATCTGGCAGCACATTTGATCTGTAGCGCTGTGGCGTCCCCCTGTGAATAAGGATTTGAGATTTCACTTTTTCAGTCCCAGGAGTTTTTTGTGAGACTGCCATATACTGTGTCACTTCACATCACTATTCACCATTATGTGAAACATAAAAATGCAAAAAAAATTCTTCTAGTGTCATCCTGTTCTAAGTAGTTTCAAAGTTTTTATTGTGGCTGCATTTCCTTTTATTTGCGATAATTTCCATCATATTCCAGTGAAATCTGCAAAGCCTTTGACTCGGTGACTCCACGTTTGATTTGCCCTGTTTGGAATCCCGTAACCTAGGCAGCAAAAGACAGTGATGCTAACATGCACATGACTCACGATGACTGTCTTTCTTGACATCTACTACCTCATGTCAGACTCAGCAGAGAAAGGCTCCGGCCCCACCGCAGCCTTACGTTCGACACGTTGTTGAATGATTGTTTTTAAGAGCAAAATTAACAATTTAATATGATAGAACAGTAAGATTCAAATGTAAAAAGTATCTAGAGACCACTGTGCAGTGGAATCACTCAACCACTACAGCACTACACTACACTGCAGACCACCACATAAATGGATTTCATATAGGTACAATTCCATCCATCCATCCATCCATCCATCCATCCATCCATCCATCCATCCATCCATCCATCCATCCATCCATTCATTTTCCAGGGCCAGGATCAGCAGTCTAAACAGAAAAGCCCAAACCTCCCTCTCCCCAGTCACCTCCTCCAGCTCATCACCAAGCCGTTCCCAGACCAACCAGGAGATATGATGTCTCCAGCA
This sequence comes from Cichlasoma orientale, assembly GCA_034780415.1. Taxonomy (NCBI): domain Eukaryota; kingdom Metazoa; phylum Chordata; class Actinopteri; order Cichliformes; family Cichlidae; genus Cichlasoma; species Cichlasoma orientale. The sequence continues at coordinate 466,281 of JAVDPK010000327.1, read as the reverse complement.
TATCCTGGTGTGCCCCGGGGCCACTTCCTGGTAGAACATGCACGGAACACGTGTCCCAGGAGGAGCCCAGGAGGCATCCCGGTCAGATGCCTGAACCACCAAATACATTACAAATTAAAAAGTCATGTGGAAGACGGGTAAAAGGTCCCTCAATTCTGGTGCTGCTTAGTCAGTACCTACCAAACTTTTCTTCAATATCACACCTGTAAAATGCCCTCTTACAGTATTGCAACACAATCACATTGACAGTGACTATCCACAGACACTACATTAGGTGTCAACAGGACAGCATTTCATCCCAATGACACGCATGAAGCGTCACAATTAAAAAACAAAACAAAAACAATATCAGCCATAGTCTCAGAGCAGGAAAAATTCAAGCAGTTTAACTTGTGGAGCTTTAAAAAAATGGTTCAAAGCAGAAGGATGAATTAAATAGCAAAATCTTCATACACGCACACACACAAAAGAAAGCCCTTGATTCTCCATGTAGCCAAGATGAGAGGAGACCTCGCTAGAGGCAACAATAAATGTCTAACGGGGATCATACTGCGGTTTCAGAATCAAAAGATCAACAGTGTCGTGTTCTAGATTCCAAGATAAACCCAAATACTAATTTCGGCCCACAGCAGCCCGAGGCCAAGTGGGTCAACAGTGCTCTACTTGCATGAAACGTTACGTGACACCCACTGTATCTAAGGGTACCCCTGTGATGAGTGGCATCAAACGGGTTTAGCCGTCTACACCGGACCGTCTCATGTGCTCACAGCCCCGGGAGTTATAGCTGTGTCAGATATGTAAACCTAGAGCTCTGCTCAAATGGATGGACCTGTGGATGACAGCGCTGTGAGATCATCTCTGGCACCGGAACAATGGCCGAGTACATGACACAGATAAAATACATATAAGGAGGAGGGGGATAATGAAAGTACTCATCTGGGCACGTCTGACAGTCATTTCAGTGCAAATCACAGCGCCGGTAAACCTTCTAAATAACACAGCATTTTAAATTAAATTGCATAATTAGGATGTTAAATTTGTAATGTAAATATAGACATATCAAATTTAAATTTGGGCATGCAGACATGATCACGAATAAAAAACATGCCATTTTAAATCATTAGTTGTTGTATTAGTCTCGAGCAGTATTTAATAGCTGTTTTACAGCTTTGGTTACCACTGATGATGAAATCAAAGCTTCAGTGTCCTGCGGTTTCATTCATTTCTACACGACCATAAATCTAACAGATATCCAGATATGTTCCTCCAGTTCTCTGTTCTCCGGGCTGTGCCCACGGCTCATTTAGCCAAGTCTTTCAGATGTAATGTGATTCCATTAATAGGATGCCTGCCAGTAACAAGAGCTTATAATGATGAGATGCATTTCATATTTCCATGGTTGTCTTAAGCTGTGAGTTGTATGTATTTAGCCAGGAATCTTTTTTTTCTGAGGCCCAAACACAAGTCATAAATCTGGATCTAATTATCATCTATAATTTTACAAGACAAATTACTGTAGCTGACATGCATGTACTCTTGGAAGAACATTTAAATGTAACACAAGGGGAGTGGGGTGGGGGGGGGGTGCGCTGTAATCTGTTAGTGAAATGTTCAGAATTGGGGATTAAAATGTTCAATCACGTGTGGTAACGTTTACTTTAACATGTAGCTGAATGCTTCTTTGTTTTCCCCGTGCTGTATTTAAAAAGCTTTTGCTCTGGAATTTGAAGAGAAATTGTAACTTTTTCTCCGTTCAGCTGGTGCACCTGGCATCAGTCATAAAATCATATCAGCTATCCACAAATGAAAATTTGTAAGCAGTTACATAATCTGTGAGGTGGCAAGGAATGCAACTGAGCTAAACCAGTTAATGAACACATAATCTGTCTGGTCCAAAATAATAATCCCAAGTTTAATGTGCACAACATTCAGCTTGCATTGTGCTCCCGCAGGGTGGGATTATTTGGCATTTCTGATTTCACAGGCTTCATAACTTTAGATTTCCATAAAGAACAGTGAGTATTTGTCACAATAATGGGCAAAAAATACACATATAGTACTTGCATCTGCATGTTTCACTCTTCGTGCTGCAACACGCTGGCAAACAGGAGTCTCTGATTTTAGGAGACCAGCAGATGTCACCATCGACACACTCTGAACTGGCTGCTGCCACCCTGGAGGCTGTGCTGTGACGCTCCTGCGCTTAAAGACCCAACTGTAGGGGCACAGTAATACGATATAAGCTGAAATTATTAATTACTACAATTAAGTCCATTTTTTTTATGTCTTCCTGCTTGTTGCCACGTACTGAGCAGCAAAGAAACCCGTCAGGTAATGATCACATCAATCTTCTTTTTAAGTGTTTATAAAGCAGTTTTTTATATATAATGAATTCAGGTATTAATTTTCAACATGTTTGTCTAAATACCCACTGCTTAATGAACACTCGTGTCATAGTACTAAGCTGTCACATTGAGAGGTATTTGAACTATTTTGCTCACCCCAGTCAAATAAATAGAAGTACCAAAATTAAAAGACTAAGCAATGAAAGTATGACCTTTACACAAAATATAATCTGTAGTCATCACTTCTTCCAGAAAATTTGCAGGTTGAGTTCATGTAGTATCTTGTATTTGCAGCTCTTTCTAGACTAGTACATATCAAAGGGGAATAAATAAACATAAAAATCTTCAAGTACTACAGTGAAAGGAATTTGGCCAATCAGTGTCATGCTTTTAATTAACACATCTGAGCAATGCTTTGGAGACGGTCACCTGAAAATACAGAAATAACCATAAATACAGATATGCTCTTAAGGTCAATGGCACTGGGGCTTTCGTGGCCTGTGGATGGGCTGCTTGTGACAGGAATGACACTGCCGGGGTAATTTTCTCCAGTGGGAGGGGTGGACTTGTGACCCAGGCAGGCTCGGATGATGGCCTCACTGGAAAAGGCTGACGCAGGGAGTCCATTATTGCCCCTGGAGGAAGCGGAGGATTAGAACACCAAAGAATTTCAATAAAAGAAGTGTCTGTTTGGGGGTCGGGGAGGGGCAGAAGGATGGTGAAGGTGGTGTGGTGGTGGTGGGGGGGGTTCCCCTCATTGTCCCAGCGGTGATTGAGAGCAAGAGGAGGGGAGTGGGACAGCATTGTGTTTGCAGCTTCTCTGAAGAAGGTGGTTATTAGGGGGGATGGCTAAAGAGGGGTGAGGGACGGGGAGGCTGTTGACTCTTCATCTTGTGTGAACAAAGTCTCTGGCACATCGCCTCGTTCTGTCCTTCTGTCCTGGACTCCCTTGTTTACGAGTGCCATGAATTCTGTCCCTCTCGCCGGGGACCCCCACCAACTCCAACCTGCACCACCGCACATTGTGGGGCTTAAGTGCCCTTTAATTAGGCCGCCTCAGTGTCCGGCTGAAGACCACTGAGGGTTTAGGCTCTTCCCTGTGGGACCTTGCTGAGCGGCTCAAACACACCAATAGCGCCCTTCACACAGCCAAGGGATAAGTGTTTGCCGCTCTAATGAAAAGATTTATTTAGGGGTAGAGTTCTCATTGCCCCCGACTTAAAAAGTCCTCACAATGGCACTGATATCATCTTTAACACTGTTCCATTTCCAGGAAACATTAGCAAGGACTGGCAGCGGTCGCTCAGCCACCAAGTGGCACAAGACTGCCAAAAGACAGACAAATCATGACAGCAGACACAGTTTACTTCCTGTATAGGCACAACATATTGCACATTGAGCCCTTATTGAGATCGTCATCATGAGGTATTAATTAATCAGGCAGTTACTTCGCAGATGAAGGCCAAAGAAAATCTATTTCCTGGACATTAAATTCAAGTGGAAGGTTTCAATCTCGCACGCACTGCAGGTCAGCGTGAACCCATGCAAATTATGCAAAAGAGCGCTAATTCACATAAATTCTCTCTTCCCCCGTACACATCCAAACACATGTGCAGCTTTGTCATTGTGATGGAGCTTATTTCATTATCATAACAGCATAAAGCACAGGATCCAGAGTGTAAAGAGGGAGGTGGGCAAGAGGCATTGGGAATTTGCTGAACTACTCCAACAAAATGAGTAATTTCTGGACACCCCATTGTGTGAAGAGCTTACAGGGTGAGGGCTCTGAAAGGACGGATACAAACACGGCAGCAAGTGAAATAAAGTGAAAGATGGAAGGAATGAGAGGCAGAGAAGAAAAGAAATTTGTGAAGGGAGCAGGGCGGGATTGGGCGTGTTCAGAAACTTTTTCGCTACAGCCCAGTGTGTGTAGTTACCCTCCTAATCCTAGTTTTATTGGCTGCCTGTGTCCAGCCATGCTGGTCGGATTGAGTAGGGAGGGCAAAGAAGTGGGGGTGGGGGGGCTGAACACATGTCCTTCTTTGTGGTAATACGCTGATTAGGCCTGAGAAAGAGCCGGACCTGGTTACGGCCTTTCTCAGGTCACCGTAGAAACCATCCCGGTAGGGGACCTCTGTGTGCCCCCCCCCCCTCCTGATGCAGACAGGCAGACCGAGGTCTTCCTTTGCAGATATTTTCCCGAAACACCACCACTCGAAATGCCACCACAATTGTTGCCGAGCCGCCCGTGTTTTTGTCTGCGATCGCTGTGGCCTTTCTGGACAGATTGCGCTGCACTTGTGGCCTCAACCTGGGAAACGTGGTTTCAATGTTGTTCAGATGCAAACCGCAGACTGATTCCTTTGCCTGCACTCATAAATTAGACCGCTGTCACATTCCCATAATCCATCCCTGGCCCCGCACACCGTCTATCGCTCCGGCGCGGCAACTGTCATCCAAATCCCAGCGCTGAGCTCGGCACATTTCTGATGATGCCGTAACACATGACACTGTTCATAATCGAAAACAGACCTGCCTCATTGTCAGCACCGCTATGACATACCGCCTCTTGACTTGAGGTATTGAAAAGTCATCTTTATTGGTATAGCGCAGAAGACTTCCCACCACAACCAACTGGAGAGCAGGCTTCATACAAGTTTCACCAGGCAATCTATCAGTTATTGTCATATTTACCCCCCACAGAACCCCGACCCTCCCCTCAGACGGGGCGGTAGGTCGAGTGCTGCTCAGTCGCCGTGGTTTCCCTATCGTCATTGTTAAGGAGGAATAAAACACAGAAGGAGCAGGTGAAGGGGGCACTCCACCGCTGACCTCCAGACTTTGGTCTCTCCGTGCAGCGGGCACTGAGCTTTCTCAATGCAGAGTGCACGCTCCCAGCCCCTGCTGAGCAACCTTACCACCCCACTCATGCCCCGGAGGTCTTCGGGAATGGCACCACCACCCCCGGGCCGCAGCTACCAGAGGGATATAGAAGTGTTTGCACTAAAAATGTTACGTGCAGAAAGGGGGAAAAAAAAGGAAAATATGAGAAATGTAGATTGTTTTCATAAAAAATGTTAATGCACATACGCTTTTTACTGCCAATGCCGCACAATTAAAACACATTATGGCACAATTAGGAGCATTAATAAAATGCATACACCTGTAATTTCATCAAAGTGGATTAAATTGCTTTTCTTTTTCTTTTTTTTGTTGCTACAACGTTTAAATAGGATCAAGTCAATAAAATTACCCTGTCAGTTGATGTCTTTAGACCTTTCCGACTTCCAAAACAGCGGCTTCCACATGGCGCCACACTCTCAATCTGTTGTGAAATCCATCAGGTAATCCATCCAGGCTTGTAAATGAATTTTTAATAAGCGTTAAATCGCATTTGTGATGTGTTGATTCAAGAATTCATCAGGTCTGAAATTGTCTGCTTGAAAGGGCTTTAAATGCAGTTCGCCTGGCAAGAATGCCAAAGAATGCTTCCTGTGCTTATGATTTAGCTTAGGTCTTTATTTGCCTGGAACTACACACAAAATCTCTGATCTCATAAGAGAAAAGATGCCTCGCAGAAGATTTCACTACTAGCTAATTTCCATCTGCAGCGGTGCCTGGGCAGGTGGACACCTAAGTGAACGCCCAACGTGAACGTTACACAATTTCTATAACATGTTACAAATGACAGCATCAGTCTCTAAAAGCCCAGCGGCCGGCCAACCGTTAGGTATGAATTTTACACTGGTAACTTCCTTCATCACTGCTTTCAAAATATCTTCTGAAGCGCTCGCATCTGTGACGATCACTCCTCCCGTGATGACCGCCTGACAATGCCTTGAGACAAACCTGTTAACTAGATTATCTTCACTACCACTGGCTCTGTTTGATCTCTGCTGGGTTATCTTGTTTGCATTCGAGCTGATCAGTTTCCTTGTATGTGAATCAAATGCGTGGTTACTTCAGGCTAAGTCCATCACAAGCATCCCACCCTCCTCCTTCGCACCCTATCTCCCTCTCCTCTCCCCCCTCCTCCTCCCCTGTCCCACGGCTGCTTGCCCCACAGCCCATCAGAATGACAATAGTATTGATGTAAAATGTGTCGCCTTTGGGCCGCTGAAGCATATAACCCCTGCATGCCTGGCCCAGCAACCGCCACAGTTTATGGCTTTATTGTGTTCCCTTTTATGTCCTCCCCTGTTGGGGAGGGCGGACAACAATTTAGAAAATTCACTGTATATGTGCCCATGAGTGGGAGGGAGATTATGCGTGTGTTGACATGTGTGTCTGCGCACTGTATGCACATATATCCGGATCAATTAGTCAGGGCACAACCCCAAAAAAATCAATGTGTCAACATGTATGTCAGCGTGTGCGAGGCTCCTCCTGGGCAGGAGCCGGCTTACGTCGCCTACCTCCAAACCACTTTGGGGATCATTTTTTTCCCCGATGATCCCGGGATTAAGCAAGTTGAGCAACAACTCGGCTCTACCTTTTTCATGTGTCCCTCCCTATACCTCCTTCTCTGTTTCTCTCCCTCCCTCTCTCTTTTCACTCTTTCCTTTCTTTTTCACATTACCAGGGGGTGGCGTGTGATTGACAGATGGGAACGAATAATAATTTTTTTTTTCGTAACCTAAGGCCATCTTCTGTGATTGGCTTGCCAGCTGACATCTCCAAACCTCGTTCTCCCCCTGCTGCTCCCCCCTCTTAATATTGGGCCTGTGGATGAGGCATCCTGAGGGAGAAAAAAGTAGAGAGAGAGAGAAAAATATATCTACCTTAGGGAAGAACCTCAGAGAGAGGGAGGGAAAGAGAGGACGGGTAGGAGCGTGTGTGCATGTGTGTAAGAGACACTTATTCTCTTAACTACTAGGAGACAGACACACTTTCCTGGCCCGACTCAAAGAAGGGGGGAAAACAGGAGGAAGATTTTTTTTTTCAATATCATTTTAATTTTCCCCTCTTTCAACAATCAAGCTGCCCTAAAGCTTCTCTTCCTGGAAACTCTTCTTCACTGCCTGCTGGAAGTTCTATGTATTGATCCACTTACCCTCTCACACACTACAAGGCTTACCTCATGGATTTGTATCTGATTGGATATTTGATGTGTGTGTGGTTGTCCAGCTCACGGGTGCTTGGAGGCTATCCCATCTGGTGGTGAGTACGAACCCACAGTTTCAGCATCAGACCCTATAGCTGCATAAAGAGAGAGAGAGACAGACTTTTTTTTGGTCAAATGATCATTTCTGAGAGGGCAGAATGTGCACTTTCAGTAAGACTGCGTGGAAAAATGTTCTCCAGCCCAGTCCAAAGAATCTTAACCTCAAATACTAGTGTAACGGAAAAGGCTTGCCGTTCTTTTCCCCTCTACACTCAGGTCTATTTATCACATTGGAGTATGTTATGATGCAAAGAGGATGAATTTTTAGTTTAAATGATCCAAAGCGCAGATGTCTTTTTTGAATTTACGAGAAAAAAAATAAAAAATTTCAGCGAGTGGTCACCGAGCTGATGTGAGCTGGCGCAAAAGACGAACTCTGAATATTTGCACATAACACCGAAAGTCATTGATAATTACATAAATTGTGTCTTTCACTCAAGGACAATGACAGGACTGATGCTGCGCATGAAAACTCAACAAAGCCTCAAAAAACAGCCCCCTGTTTATAAACAATAATTAATTTCTTTTCTGAAATACAAGCATATAATTTTAGAAGTGCCTTAGGAAGTACAACAATAATGGCTTATAAGATCAGCGTCATTTGGTTTTGTTTGCTATTGTGCGTCACTGTTCTACATTCAGGCCGCTGGCCCCCCCCCCTCAAAAAACAAAAAAAACAAAAAAAAAAAAACCTGCCGTGAAGTGAATCAAAAAATTTTTTTGGGCATTGACAAAGTTCCACACAATTTAAAAAAAAAAAAAATACTACAAATTTGCGGTTTACCACAGTGTACTCGCTGTGCTTAAATCAGTCCATTTTGGGCATTTTGCTTCAATTGCAGTGCAATTCACCCCCTCCACTACGGATTTGTGAGGAGACAATATGTTTAGGTGCCGCAGGGTTTTACTCTTTGTTAAATTATCCCAGATCGCTTTTGGCACCAGCAACTGAAATTTAGAGGTTTATCTCATTACAGATTCAGCTACATGCAGCTGACCTCATAGCTCCTGGTCTTCTTTTGTAACATAAAGCTTCTATTTTGGAGATATTTGCGTGGGCGTATGACAAAGCTCTTTTGGCACCCGACACAATACTTGTCAGAGCTACTGCACTTTAGTAGCCCAACTAGCATGTGGTCCCACCGTGGTGCCGTCCAAACCGCGAGCATCTTCTGGTTTCATTTACAGAGCAGGCAGCTGCCAAGCACACAGGCCACAGGGCTGAAGTGTTAATGGCAAAGAGGACTTTACACCCACTCCTGGATTCAGCAAGAGCCATAAGACAACAGTGACAAAGAGCACGGGATTCTCTCTCTCTGTGAATTACCTGCAGCTGTTCTGTTCAAGGAGCTTACATGACACTGGTGTAATATCTGAACCTTAACAATGCACGCTACCTTTGATTTGGGTAACAAATTTTGAAGTGCAGGCTGGGGTAGATGTTACCGGGGAGGGGGGGGGGGTTGAGATGAAACAGGTAGCTTCAGGTGACTGGACGGGTGCTGAGGAATGGGTGTCAAGTAGTACCGTCAGTGGCATCATCCCCACAGTATTGAGTATGCTCAAGAAGGAGACAAAATGAGATGGTGCATCAAAAACAAGAGGGTGCCGAGTTTCAGCGAGGGCCCGGGCAGCCTCTTCTCAGCTTCTGTCTCAGGGGCGATGACTTGGCCATAAATTCTCCAGCCGAGGTGGGACGGGTTGGAGGGAAGAGGAGGTTTTGACTGCTTTATGCCTGGCAGCTTTGCTTTTTTTTTTTTTTTTTTTTTTCTTACAAGATGGGGTGTTGAAAACAAAACAGAGCATAAATAACTCCAGTGATATGCACATATGCGTGGACAAGGATGAGGTGTGGTGGGGAGAAAGGGCATAGCAAACTAATGAGATGGGCTTGGAGAGACAGAGCGGTAAATGCTGTCTTGAAATGCCAGAATGTTCGGAAAAACAGTGAGTTTGTACATCAAGTTTTGAGAGAATCCATAACAGCTTAAAGCTGAGATGTGACCTCACATCATCCGCAGGTTCCACAGTGTTTCTGTCCAGTTATCTGACAACACCGTCCTTCCCGTGTGGTTCAGGAAAACGAAGTAAAGATCTTATTATTAGACTTACTGCCGTGCTTCAGTGTCACCTTTTAACCCGAGGACCATGACCAGCTTTGTTAATAGTCCTAATCGTGAGTTTGCGCGGCGTGGCATCTCATCGAGTTTCAGAGCAGCAGCCAGCAGTGTGTTTGTTTTCCTTGCATTAACACTGATAGCTGTAAGCGAATGATGACAGCCACTCTCAGCGACGAATTACCTCAGCTGAACCGACTCCAGCCATCAAGCACCAGCGGTGATTATCGGTTTTAACTCGGCCACAAGATGCTTAAATCCAATAACTGCTATTTTCCTGATCCTCTGTTATCATCACCGCTGCTAAATCCACATGAGAAAGCAGAGACGTTGTACACCTCTTGTCAATTTTGTCCGCACTCTTTGTCATTAAAAGATTACTTTAAATTTACATAGCTGCTGTTGTGAGAGCTGAAATCAAATAGAGAACAATGGCAGGGAGGAAGAAGGAGGGAAAGGACACAGAAAGAAAGATAAAGGAATGACGTAAGAGTCTGTTACGTGTTTTGAAAATCACCTTTTCCTGATGCTGAAAACGAGCAGTCAGTGCAACCGCGGCTGACCAGCTTCCATCCAGGCGAAAGATTACTGACGGTGTGACAATCTGATTGCACTATGAAGCAACATTAACATTCAAAAGATGTGCCAAATTATTCATTTAATGCCCTTTAATCAAGCTTTGGAGAATTTTATGGATACATACAACTTCCTGCACTACTTGTGGAAGTTTTGGAAACCGCTGGGGCCTCAATAATATCAGTGCAGTGGCATACCTCTCAAGATCTCCTTCCTTAACCTGAGCAGCTTAAATGGGGCTCTAGAGTCCATCTCCTGGTCTCAGGAATGTCATTATCTGACTGTGACACCCCCCGCCACCTTCAATCTAACTCCAAAAACCCCTACCGCTGGCAAAAGGGTCACTTAAATGATTCTTACTATGAGAAAATCCTCCCGTCTGCGAGTCTCGTGTGAAAAGATCAAGGATGTTCGGGTATTATTCTGGAGTTGAGGGTAGAGAAAAGAGCAGGAAAATCCAGAAGAACGTAATTCATAAGAAACTTTAGGGTTCCATTATGAACGGCTGAGGGCTGCCACAGGGCCAGGGTCAAAGGCAATTTAGAGAAATGTCTCTGCAGAGACACTTGAGATGTATAACAAGTGCATAACGAGAATATATTCCTGTTGTGCAGCCAGTATGCACAGGGATACTGGGTGCACAATAGGAATATATTTCTAAAAAGAATCTGTATGATTATGTTACATGTACATATGTTAAGATTGCCTTCATCCTAAAGCAGATGTATTACCACTGCATAGGTTTTAAAGGGACCTATTGTGCTCACGTCCAGCTCCACATAGATATTCTCGGACTTGCAGTCACGCGCTGCCTTTTAAAAACCAGCAATTTTAGCTTCTCTCCTTTTAAGTCTACTTTCTTCTGATTGGCTGCCCCTCGCAAGCAGAGGGTTCCATATGAGCATCAGCCATTGTACTCTTTTTTTTCCCCTACATATTCAAAAGTTTGTCGCGCAGTAAAGTTTTTCTTCTCCCAGAAGTGAAAAAATTATATTTACAACCATTTTTTTTAAAGTTGAGGTTTCATTTACTCAAAGATAAAAATCAATAGCATTTATCAAATTTTCAAAAATAAAAGGAAAATACACAAAGTAACTGCTGAGGATTATAACACAGACTCACTGACTTAACTATGTGTGGATTAATTCTGTTTGTGTGCTCAGTCAGTTATAATAGTGTATATGTGTCAGAAAATAAGGAACATTTTGATTTAATTAAACTTGTTTTTCCTGGTCATCAATAACGTACCAGTATTAAAAATGTGCTAGTCTTTCACTGGACTTGTATAGTCAATTGTGTTCTGATCCAAGACTTTACTGCACCAAACATTACAAAACTAACTCAGGCGAACAAAGTTGTGGGATGACACCATCCAGGCAAAGCCAAGCTAGGTGAGCGGTTCAAAGGAGAGTGGTATTTCAAAGCAGTGAAGGCAAGTCCTAATCTTCGCCCACCATCAAAGGACACGCAATGTGCTCTTGTAGGAAATGACAAAGTCCCCCTGGTGCACGGCTATTAGCTGCTTTAAACCACAGGGCAGCACAGTTACTCAAAGGGAAAACAGCAACAGCCAGTGGCTAGGAGATCATTAGAGGACACGTGTGGAGGCGCACATGCACACATTGTTTAAAGTCTTCATTAGCTGCCTGATCTCACCTCTGTGGCTTGTTACAGAGGTCAATTATTAGTGGCGAGCAATTTCTCTGACACACAGGGTCAGTAACAAAGATGTGCAGATCACACCTGTGCAGCCTGTGTTCAGTCAAAGCCCTCAGGTCACTGACCAGGTCAGCCTAACAGATGCAGCGAGAAAAGGCTGAGAAGACTATTATTCAAAATTAGAAGGGGTCCAATTTCAAATGGAAAGTCTTCTGTTCTTGCAACCACAAAAATTTATCTCCAAACAAAAAAACAATGAGCTAGTGAATCAGTGAATCAGTGAATAGGGGTGGGTTTCGTTTCAAGCTTTTCAGTACTGGTGACGATATCTCAGCAGTGATCTCTTCCTTTTCACAATCTCAAATGTGTATCTAACCTGGGTGTTTCTGCAAGAAGTTCATCTGAGAAGAGGGGTTTCAAATTCAGCTTCACTCGGGGTCACACTGAGAAATGGGAATCACATCAAGGGCACGCAGGCATGTATGCACAAAACAGTTAATCGAATGTGAAACCTATGTGTCACATAACCCTTTCACGTGTAGCTCGGTCTACATAAATCCCCCAGCCAGTCCACGAAAAAGCTTATTCACCTTTATAGCATTTTGTCAAGCAAAATAATTTATTTTAACTACAGTTCCACATTAAGGTCACCACGCAGGCAGCTGCATGTGACAGGCCTGAATATGACAGCTGCTGGTGGTATTTGGCATTCGATAAAGTTTGTAAAGATGTAGGCAACTCGGCCTCCTACTTCAGTGGAAGCTGTGTGTGCGGACCGCAGCTATAATTAGGAAGGCCAAAATATATTACAGACCTATAAAATGATTTTCTGAGGGACAAATTTGGCCCATGAATCTTATAAACATTATCTCAACACAGGAGACAGATTAGAAAAAAAAGGGATACGATTTTCAGTAGCTGGTTGAATGCGGGTAGACGGCAAAAGAGGGACTGCGTTAGCTCAAATGCAATCTTAGAACCATCAGATATTTTACATTTTGATTTGCTATCATGAAGTTCTGACCCCAACAACGGCCTTGAAAAATGAAACGCCGCTAGAGAGGTTAAAGCAGCAGATTAGCTAATGGGTTGCCAGATTGATACAACAAAAACATGCATGGCAGTTGGTTTCCTAAAGATGCGTAAAGATCGGCAACAGCAGACCCAAAGTAGTGGGGCAGGGTCTCGGGCTGCAGTGCAACCGCTGAGTGAAGTGTGTGCAAACTGATGGGCCTTCTTAACCAGGTTTTACCCCAAGAATGCCCCCTTTTTTTTTTTTAAATCCACCACCACTTAGTTTTTTAATTATCTTTAAAGCCACTTTGTGGTGTTTGAGTAACCACACTGAAATTCCTGACATACAGTAGAAGATTTCAAACAATCTGTCATGAGTTATGATTTGCATGGGATGCATTACCGCTGACAGAAGTGCCAACAAGCTGCCTCTTATGAACAGTAGCAGGGGACAATGTGCTGTTTGAGCTGGGGTTCATTCACACACACCCTCAAGACTCAAATAAGCTCTGTGCTCTCAAGACAGCAGCTCAGACTCTGTTGTGTCCACCAGCAGAGAAAGACACCGAGTTCCCAGTCTGACATGCATTTATCAGTGTCTTATTCTCTGCAGCGCAGAGCTACTGCTGCTCTCATTCCCTTCCTGACAGGGAGGTTCACAAGTTTACACCCTGTTCAGTTTCCCTCTGCACATCTCCATACTTGTGACTGCAGGGGCTCCTTGTCCCAACTTCGCACGCTCTGCAGCAGTCTGCAGAGAGAGCTCGGAGAGGAGGGGAGGCAGAAGGAGGTATATAGAAAGAACAGGTGGGAACATTTTTCAGGGGTCCTGTCATTTTTTATCTGATCAGCCAGGAGCTGTTGGACTACAAATCAAAAGTGTGCCAAAGAAAAAGAGAAAACAACAAAACACAGACAGCAGCTTTGCATTCCAGCCTCCACCAGGAAAAGTCCCATCCTTGGGCAAAGCCGGCAACTTTCCTTGGCCCACTTACTCTCTTTCGAGCGTCTTTATCTCTCCGTGGATTCTGTTGGGGGATTCATAGATGAGATACCGATGGCAGCGTTTTCAGTGCACGGTGCCATTTAGCAACATGACATCCTCCAGGCAAATCTCACAAGCTGAGCTGCAGCATCAACATATAGAAGCATATCAGAGGTAGATTGGAGTTTAATGCAAACAGCACTGCTGCAGTCTGCTGCAGCAGAGGAGCCTCTCACAGAAGGAGTGACAGAACGCACATGGGACTCGGCGCTTCAGGCACAGACCCAGCATAAGCTAACAAAACAACTATAATATACAAAATAAGTTAACTTATTCAGACGTGGCTAACAACAACTGGAACACATCAGGGTTGGTTTCAGAGTGATATATTAGGGTGCACTGGCAACAATAAGTTGGGAAAGAGGACCAGCAAACCAAACGCTGCAGTTCAAGGCCAGGTTACGTTAAAGAAACATTGGGAGGACAAAAGCACCTTTTCACATGCACTGCAGCCCTGAACCTTTCTAGGACGTGACTAAGGTGCACGTGAGAACAAACGCTCCCTAATACGAAAATGTGATATCAGATTGCACTGATGTGCAAAAAGCATAGCTAACAATCTGGGACGTGCTGCTAGTCATGTGCCGCATCCTGCATGCTTTATCTGGGCAGCTCCTTCACCTAAATCCATGACCACTAAAAAAGCAATGCCACCCAATGGTTAGGGAAGTTTTTGCCGGTTGACTGTTACACGCTCATTGGCTAATAACTCGCGATTCACAAGATGTTACCCAATGAGCATACCCTGGATAATCGTCACTGGAACTTGGAAAAAAAAAATAATAATCGTCCTTTCTGACTCCAATAATGACCATGATTAACAAAATTAGCTTCATGTTGTCTTTAGTATGACCTCAAATTAGTGACGGCGGCCATAAAGTCATCAGGAAAATGTTTACTGAGGTCACAGAGAAAGGGAGCGGAGGGCAGCTTTCCCATAGACCTCTGCAGGTTTCCTGGTGACCATTAAAAGAAAGCAGTTTATAGCAGCCAGAGCCATTTCTTATAGTGTCCAGGTATAAATCACGTGGAATATTTCTAGCACTGTGAAAACATCAGAAGCAAACTATATAAAAAAAAATCCTAGCATGATTCTCCTAATGTTCTCTGCAGTTCATGTATGAACATTTGTTTCATTCCACTGGAGTAGATCAAGGGTTCAAGTTTTCGTTCTTTACAGTGGAGAAGTCTACCTGCTATAAAGAGCTCGTGAAGGGAGTAGGCAGTGGATCGTAATAATAGGCTTCTTATTCACTGGGAATTATTCGACTATTCTTCAACACTCACTCATGCCACACCAGTATCCTCCAGTATGCTCCAGTATCCTCCAGTATGCTCCAGTATGCTCCAGTATCCTCCAGTATGCTCCAGTATCCTCCAGTATGCTCCAGTATCCTCCAGTATCCTCCAGTATGCTCCAGTATCCTCCAGTATGCTCCAGTAAGCTCCAGTATGCTCCAGTATCCAATGATTGAGTGCTGTTTTTGGACTTATGACATGCAAACTTTATTTTCTAGAGTTTGCATTGTTTTTTTAGCTGATGGCTTTGCATGTTTTGACTGGACATAGCATCTACCCTCGCTGCTCCATGCACGTTTTATTGGATTGATGTCATTGATTTTTTTTTTTTTAAATGATGGTTTTAATATTCACAAATCCTGACTGTGTCTAGTGGATAATAGGCATCTTTGGAGGTAGTTTGTACGCTTGCCAACCAATCAGAAGTGAAAATGAAGTACTGGCATTTCCTGTGCTTTTCTTCATTGGTTGAACAAAATAAAAAATCTAACTTGTTTTGACACGGTTTTAGCCAGTAGTTATCGCTGGCCTGGGTGCCTATGATCAATTCTCACTAAGAGCATATACATTGGATTTCCATCGTTTTTTATTAAGTCTGAAGAAAGCATCATATCTGGTTGTAAATGATGAATCTTTCACATTTCTTATAAATGCTTTTAAGCTGTAGCTTTAAGCAATCGTAGGTATAATAAAGATTTGCATAATGCTCTTTCCCAATTCAGTGCCTGAGAGAAGAACAATTTGATTCATCGGAATATTTTACTGAGTCAGCGTGAATAATAAAACATCAAAACTCCAGCAGAATTGCAGGCCTCGACAGATAAAGAAGACGGATGCATCATTAGTCCTACCTGCCCTCCTGACCAGAAAGAAAAAGCCTGCAGAGTGTCCCATTGTGTGTCAGCAGGGGTGCAAGCATAGTACATCTGCCACATTTGCAGATATGTTTAATGTAACTTTAGCATTTCACCTATTGCCATACATTATGAATAAAGAATATCCTAGAAGTAGAAACTTAAGTACCAGCGTAGGCATGTAGCAAAGCAAAATGTGCCCCCTCTAAATGCATTACAAGAATACACGCACAGCAGCTACGTCTAACTTTGATACATTAACATTTTATTCAAGTGTTTCCCATTTATGATAATTTAGATTTATAAGCTATATTCTGCAATAGTTACTTTGACCTGGCAAAAATCTAATAAGATAATAAAATATACTGACATCAGTTAAACTGCAGTAGCCTACATTCATTATCAATTAGCTTTATGCATTTACAACCTTAAAAATCTGCATACCTGCTCCTCTGTGTATTAATGATAAACATCCAGTGTATAAACACAATATATGGTTGGAGCATTGTGCTTCTGACACTAATACTAATCAATCACAGTTTGCCAGAAAGTATCTCAGCTTCTGGAAAACAGTAAAATGTTACGAAGCCTTTAGTCAAGACGTGGTCAGTACAGCAATGCAAACAGCAACAACAGGCTGAGAAAACTGAAGAAAAAAATTGTTAATGTTAAAATATCTCTTCTCTGTTACTACAAGACAAAGGCGGAACAATTAAAGGTACAGTAGATGATCTTTAAGCAGCTCTTATTTTAAAAGTGAGCTGGCTTGTTAGCTGTAAGCTAAAAACATACAGGCTGCACTGACGAACAGAAGCAGGTGGGTTACTTACCTGACATATCCAGGTTCTTCAAATCATTTAATACTGTCAGATGATTATTATCAATAAAGAAAAGCACAAAATAAAGATGGCGGACGGCAGTGGCAATATCTTTTTCCTCCCGTGGACTCTTTTCAGCTCCAGACAAAACAAAGCACACTTTTTCACCGAAGAGAAATAAATAAAAATAATTATAATTAAAATAAAATAAATTAATGTGAATAACAGTTTACTTTCATATTAAAATATAACAATATTAATATATGCGAACTAGAGCGTTATAACAATGTGCGGGCCTAATGAAAACATAACAATAATAAAACACTGATGAAGCAGTGATAATACTGTAAACAACTGTGTAACTCAGTATTTTTACAGACTCTCGTATGGAAGCTTGTTTCCACCACTAAAGAAAAACGTTTTTTTTGAAGCGTGCAAGTCAAAATCTCAGGTTAGTGTCGCTAAAGTTCGAGTTCAGTATTTTGAAATTTTACTTAAAATGAACTGGAAATGTCGAGATATCTTAGTGAGTTGAAATTTTGAGATAATAACCCAAAATTTCAACTTAGCTGTGCCTGGCAGTTATTTTTCTTTTTCTTTTTCTTTTTTCTTTCTTTTTTTTTTCAGTGACACCAACCTATAATGACCCTCTATTTGTTTAACAAGCCACGCAGGCTGGAGATCAGCACTCCTGAGCTACTTAGATACATGCTCATTGGCCCTGGTCGTGAACTTCTGTGGACACTTGGTGCTAAAGGCGGTGAGGTCAGATGTCATGTTCTGCTCAACAAGTTCAGAAGGTCACTTGGTATATTTTGTGCTCCTAGATACAGGAAGCTGTCGCAGACGTGCTACACACTGGATCCTGTAAGGCAAACCTCTCGCAGCACATTTCTGACAGTTCCTTGACTTCTTTTCCTCAAGTTGAGCTTCCTCAGAGACAAAATAAGAACTGAGACGTGCAGTAAAGTAGATCCTTGTACCTAAATTCCCTACCCAGCAGAGACTGCAGTAGTGATTTTATTGCACTGGGGGTGACTGAGCCAAAAGTTTTTGTTGACAGTGTTACAATCTTGATTGCGTGAATTCCCACTTCTCAGCAAGGTGTGTGGTGGAATCCCTTTGTTTCCTTTGCTCCGTTTCTGTGGTTTCCAGTGGCTCATCATACTTTCACATCAGCCCGGTTTAGATACTGAGAAAACCCCCAACCAAGCTGTAAACCCCCAGGCCAGAAGAGGCCCCACACGGATGTGCCCGGGCATGCACCTGCCAAGCCCTGCCGTTCACTGCTGCTCTTCTGCTCGTCTCATCCCCTGCAGCAGATTCCCCCGGCATTCTGCCTCTCTGGAGGTCTCTGCATCTGCTGCTCCCTCACTTGGTTGAGACACGTTGCGCGTAGCTTCCGAGAAGTGAGGCAAAGCAGGCAGGATCAGCACTGCACACATGTGGTCTGTGATGCATGCATCTTTGTGTGTGTCTGTTTGCACAATGTGCCTTGTAACTCTCATTAACACCTAGCCAATGAGTTATCCCTTTCATCTCATCTATCCATGAGGATCAAGTGAGGCACATCCTTTGCAAACAAAGACAAATAGCCTGGCAGATCCACGGCCTGTTGTTTAAACACGCTATGTCCACCGCAAAGTCCCGTGTGGTTAGCTAATTGATTCCATCAGAAATCCTGCCCACCACAGCAAACAGTTTCGTCCTCTTGAATGCCACAGTGGTCTGATTCATAGATATCTGACTTGGGCAGGAGAGATTTGTCTTTGAGGTAACTCACTGATGTTGTTGGGGATCATTCGTCTACTGGCTCATCATCCACTCTGGTATATCCCATGACTGAGAGATTAATGGGCAGCAACCCATCTAGCAGACAGTGTAATTAAGGTCCTTAGTCACTCAGTCACCAGACGGAGTGAAGTCAGCAACACTTGAACTCAGTGGTGTTGGTGGGATTGGGACTGGCAGATGAGATAATGTGGCTGCCTTCGCTTGGGTAAACTCAAGACAAGAACATGAAGGGAGATTGATGAGCACTATCAAATTACTAATTCTGCGTGGGGACATGAAATTGGGGAAAAATAGCATGTTAACTCTTTAGTTATTAATAGCCAGCAAGCTTATTTTTCCTTGTGCACAGCAGCATTCAATAATTTCTGAGTGTCGGATCAGGTTTCATTACAGGTTTCCACATGAAACGTAAGATTTGTTTATTGTGTATCTGTGTCAGTCACAAACCTCACACCAGCAACACAGTTGGCTCAGCTGATTATGGCACGATCGTACTGCATTAGGCTGGCTGTAAAAGTAAAGCAGTCTCACGTGCCAGAATGCAAACTAGTAAATCTTACCGTAGCAATGCTCGCCTTAGATCGAGCAGTATAGGAGAGGGAAATGTGTTTAAAGAGGTGGGGGCAGGGCTATGTGCAGAAATCAAAAGTGCACATGAGCTGCAAACGTATCTAAGGGGGTTTTTTTTCCTTTGCAACTTCAATGGCTTGACTTTTGTGTTCGGGTGGGGCACTGCACTGCAGTCATCTGTCAGAGTCAGGGCCTGCTATGATTGGGTTGCGCCCTGCGGGTGTCCTGAGGTCATCCCGAGTGACGCTCTGATCTGATCGGCATCAATTGTTCCTGCACGATCCTCTAAGGGCCTCCAGCGCCACGTTGTCCAGCCAGACCCAGCCAAGTGCTGCAGTCTGCACTCTGCAGACTCCTGTGAGTTGGCTGCACATCCTTTAACCTGTACACACTCAAATCACATGCATATATTGCAGCAAAATTAGCTGTTAAGCAAGTATGCACTGAAAGGCGTATTTTTCATGGAGTGGTAAAGGCTTTGCACAGAAATGAGTAAACAAGAAATTTGAATCTGGCGTCTAGCAGAGCTTCTGGAAGAAACCTTCCATTTCGTTTGAGCTTGTCAACATGAGAAGCATGTTAAAACACGGGCATGACACACACACATCTTCCCTCTGTCTTTTATTTCAAGAGAAGTAAAAAGCAATTAAAATTAATTACCTGAGTGAAACTATAATGGTTTCTGGCAACACATGCTGATCTCGGCTGTTTTGCAGCGATTAATCCCTGCTTAGACACATCTGCACGAGTCTTCTGGTGAGGCGCGTTGCTTCAGACGTGCCTTCTTTGTGTATCACCATCAGCCTCCTTAACACATCAGCTCCAGAGGAAAACCACAAATTAATAATGGAACTGCAAGGGCAGGTGTTTCATATATTTGAAAACAGGAGGGGGCTTTTCCCAAACTAAGCAGACAGGTTCTTGTGCCTGTTATCTGTTAGATCAGCAGATCTGTGCATGCTAACAAGTGGGAACACTTTGAGAAGTCAGTACTAATAGCTTGTATCCCTGCCCTGAAGTGGGCCCATTAGCCTCCCCTTTGTGGTGAAAAAAAAAGGAAATAAAATAAAATAAAGAGGAGCTCTTAGTATAAACAATATAAATCAATAAAACACTCAGGTATGAATCACTGTCCTCTCTCAGGCCTACATTTACAGTGTAATGGGAGATTAATGAATACAGAAGCAGTCTCTTCTCACAGGGAAGGTTGCCTTTCAGTGAGGCCTCCCTGGCAGGTCACCATTCTTGCTATTGTGGAGTTGAGTTCATGGAGGGCACAGAAGATGCGAGGGAAGCAGAGAGAAGGGTTTTTGAAAGAATACCAAACGGATGTGAGAAATATATCGTTTTATTATTATTTTTTTTTAAACAAAACCTATAATAAAAAATGACAAAGTTCAGATGAAAACACGAGCAGTGCCAAACTTTGCCTAAAATCTGTTGAATGTTGACAGCTTTTTGTCCCGTGGATACTTGAGGCACTTTTGCAAAATATGAAAAAATAAGAAGTGCAATTAAAATGTGTTTTTTTTTTCCCTCCCAGTCCTCTTGCATGTGTATGTCTAACACAGAGGCACAAAGAGGAGATTTTGGCCTGCAGAGCTGCCTGAACGATGCCTTCCCTCTCTCTGTGACACAGGTCCCTGGCCCTGGGGCAGCAGTACTCATCTTTGGGCTCCCAACCCATCCTGTGCGGCTCTATCCCCGGCCTCGTACCCAAGCAGCTGCGTTTCTGCCGCAACTACATTGAGATTATGCCCAGCGTCGCTGAAGGCGTCAAGCTGGGGATCCAGGAATGCCAGCACCAGTTTAGGGGCCGCCGATGGAACTGTACCACCATCAAGGACAACCTGGCCATTTTTGGTCCTGTCCTAGATAAAGGTAGGCCTTTTTTTTTTTTAAAGGTTGCCATATATTTTTCTTGTTGATTCTTGTAGTGGCATAGAGACTTACTACATTTAAAAAAATGATTTAGAGGGCTCTAAATAACCTGTACCAAACAGTACCCAACTTTAAGGCTGTTGCAAGCTGTTACAAAACTAGTGTTTAACACTTTCCAGCCTAAGGCTCAGCACTGCCTGAGCTGCCCAGGCTTTTGCTGACAAACGACTAACTAGAGCAATTACAATAATATCCACCTTTCCTGGCTTCAGTGAGAAATGAGTACAGGTACAAGCTCTGACACATTAGTCAACTTCCATCTATCTTTACCTTCAATATTGCATTTATCTTCAGACTCAGTGGCCTTTTTCTGGTTTTTCCCAACCTTGTTTACACACTCATACATGAAAGAAGGTCAGTGCGCTAAATCTATCAACAAAACCTGACAGCTGATGAACTGGAGGCATCCATCAGGTGCTGTGCACGCAGAATGCTAAGTGTAAACTATCCCTACACTTATCTGTGTCAATTAAGCAATCCCACCAGACCTGACAGTGAGAAACAAGGCACACAGGTGTCCTGCTTAAGGCCTTCCAGTCCCTAATTATAAAGGCAGAAGTTTGTGTGTTGCGTGTGAGGTTGCTGATTGGAAATGAATTAGCCTGTGTGTCAGAGGCGAAGGAATCTGGGCAGAAATGGGCAGTGTGAGCAGTCCAAGCTCCTCAGTCAAATAAAAGGGAGAGGGGAGGCCAAATGAGATTACAGGCAATAGAAAAGGGCCGGGGGCTCCGCTCAACCCCTACTGTGCATGAAGGCCAGTGCGCGCCTCACACAGTCCAGCTCCCACGGACACCCCATTCACACGCCCTTTTGACTCTGTCATGAAAACAGGCTGAAAGGGGATCTCTCCCAACCTAACCCGGGTGTGCACTGTGGGACAGAGACGGAGAGGAAGGAGGGAAGGAAGGAAGGAAGGAAGGAAGGAAGGGAGGAAGGAAGGATGAAGAGTGTGCCACTTTGCGAGTGATTAATGGAAAAGCTCGTGTTAGGGAAGCGAGAGCTACCAACCGAGGACCCTGGCCACCTTAAGCTGTGGGTTGGCTGTGGTGGTGCTGTTGGTGGATGCCTGCAGGAAGCGAGGGGGTTGAGGTGCTGCGGTGGGTGGTGGTGTATGGGATTTCGGATCAGGGTGTTGGCGGAGGGGTGGCTGGTGGGAGAGGAGGGGGACTCGGGGAGTTTAGGGAATGCCAGCTCCGGGCAGAGCTGGGCTGTGGGGGCGCGAGTCGCTGGACCCTTTGTGTGGATAATACGGTGTGACACAAGGGAAACAAAGGCGGATTGATGGGCCCAGCAGGTAGCAGGAGCAGCGCTAGCCTTGGCTAACAGCCAGAGCTCCAGGGGCCCAGGGCTCACAGGCCCCTGTTTTGGAGGGCCCACTTGGGCTTGCCAGGGCAAGCAGGCATGCCCAACATGAGGACAGTATGTCATCTGATGTTGTTCATTGAGGATTTAAATGAAATCTTTTATCAGGAATAAACAGTGAAAATAAATATCAAAACTCATCAGATTTTTATGTTCAAATATTAACAATCATAGTTGTGATTATTAGTATTTCACCATCTGCATTTCTCAAGATTTTCTCAAAGAATCGAACAGAAAAAGAGATTTTGGTTTTGTGACACTGATTGCAGTCAAACTGAGGGAGGGGAAGCGTGGATAGCCTCCAGATAAACATTTGTACACTTCGTCTGTGGCTTGTTAAGTGGTCTCATTGAGTTTTTGGCAGTGGACTCATCAAAGAATTTCTAGCTCTGGTTGCCAGTGTGGTCAGCAAAATACAACTTTACAGCTCCGGTCGTGTTCATACAAATTTCAAAACTCAAATCGTGCAATTCAGAAATTGCGGCTGTTGAAAGCCTGTTCTGCAAAACTATTTTCCCAAATAAAAGCTGGGATGCTGTGAAAAATGCAAATAAAAAGGGCACACAATGATTTGCAAACCATTTAAATCCTGTAATTCATACAGTGAAGACAATATGGTTCAAACGTCTAAACTGAGGATTCTTTTCATTTCACTTTTTTAATACGCTCATTTTGAATTCATGACTAGAAACTTGCAAAAAAAAAAAAAAAAAAAAGCTGGGACAGTGACAGTGAAAGGTTTACAAAAAAGGGACTCATCTCACTCTCAATATAAACAAGATTCAACATCATCAACAAGGCTAAAAAAAACAATATTGAATGTTCATGAGCATTAAAAAGAAACATTGTGACCTCCTTTGTGCCTGAGCTTATTTAAGATTGCTAAGTGTGCATTGTTTCCTCTGGGGTAAAGTAAGAATAGCACATCCAATATAATCAGTGCACAGTTCAAAGTTCCACGATGGTGCAGTGGAGCATCAGAGCTCACGGCCTGGGTAGCACATCTGTGAAGCCACCATTGATGCTGAATACAGATTTTGGAGCTGCTTCTGTCCAGGTAACACCTTCATCAAGGAACGTCTTCTTTATTTCAGCAAGATGATGTGAAAGCACTTTCTGGACATGGTAAAAGAGTCCCGGTGCTTGGCGGCCAGCGTGAAACCATTTGGGGAATTCCATCCATCCATCCATCCATCCATCCATCCATCCATCCATCCATCCATCCTCTTCCGCTTATCCTGTTCAGGGTTGCGGGGGTGGGGATGGTGGTGCTGGAGCCTGTCCCAGCTGTCACAGGGCGAATGGCAGGTGAAAAGAAAATTGAGCAGAAACTGGTCACCTCTGTTCCCAAATCACAAATTATCCACTTAAATTGTATTGCTGGCATCATTTTTCTTTCTTTTTTAGTTGTCTGTATAGCTTTTATTTAAA
>JAVDPK010000327.1:338036-382888 GCA_034780415.1 Cichlasoma orientale | reverse complement strand
TAAATGGTTGTCCTAAATGTTACGCAGCCATCTGCCACCAGATAGAGCTGCAGCCCTGACATCGTTATAGAAAAATGCCATAACTCTGTGAATCTCGGCCTGATATTTTTATTAGGTCTAATATTGTTAGTTATTTTTGAAGTCTTATAATGTGACCTGAAGTGCACTTTCCAAGAAACCTTTGGGCACTTCTGGTTATGTCCCCAAAATTTGTGCAAAGAAGCAAAAAAGAAAAAAACCCCAAAAAACTAGAGGGACAAATGTGTTTGCACCAAAAAAGTACACACAGAATAACTTTAAACATTACCTGCAGCTTGTCCTGTCTTTGCCAGCAGTGTGCCCAGCTCCAGGATGCTTTGTTCTTTAACCCTGACAGCTTCCTCATCATTCTCTTGAACATCTCTTCTCACTGATAAAGGACAGAGAAAATATTCCATTAAATAACTATGCAGTCAGCAAATTTCCAAGAACACATAGTGACCGAACCTTTATTATTAGACCTTCAGAGTGTTGGAAACCAGGACTACACAGCCTTCTCTTATTATTTTTCATGTCACATAATCAGTTTTGCAAACAATATCTCCATGTTATCTTTAAAATATTCACTAAATATGCACACTGTACTGCCATATATATATATATATATATTTTTTTTTTTTTTTTTTTTTTTAAAAAGCAGCTTTTAAAATAATTTTACCACAATCATTTTTATTTTTCCTTAGCTACAACATTGTAAGCGCCAAAGTTGTTGCAAGCCAAAACTAATACAGCTTAAGCTAAAGGTCATGGTGCTGTTGTCAAAGTGTTCATCTTGTCCAACCTGATGCCCAAAATCAGCAGTACATAGGAAAGAACAGCTGCATTTTAAAGGCTGGAAACAGTCAATATGTGGCTAAACGACTGAGATATAACCTATGCCCCTATGAAGCTTTTTTGGGGGATTAAAGAATCAATCATTTTAGCATTGATGACAGATACGCACATGCGAAGAACATACGTTCTTCAGAGGTAAACAAGAGAAAAAGACAACTTGCCAGCTAATAGGCTGCTGTGACAAGGCAGATTTAAGACAACTATGCCTGTTGTGGGAAATGTAAGAACTCTTTACACCTATTGGTGTGCTTACCGTGAGCAATTTAGTTATTTATAAATGCCCAGGTGATAATGAAACAGGCCGTGGGTCCTCTCGCTCTCCAAAGGAGCTGCTTTTTACTGTGCTGGGAAGCTGGATGACAAGCTTTTGATAACAGGCTAATAACGTTAGCCTCAACACTAGCATGACAGCCTTCAGTTGCGCTAATGGGAACAGTGATCACTGACACAGCATCTACACACAGTGGAAATCATAACAACCCTGACAACCAACAACTAACATATTTCATGCCCAGGCCTGGAGTTAGCAACAATGCTAACGAGCTAATATCCACCAGCTAGCAGTTCCCGTTAGCCGCCGTGCAACAGTGAGTCAGCACCGCCGGCTCCTGCTATTCAAAGCCACTAGCCAGCATGCTAACCCCGCCGCCTGACACTGAAGAGAAAACGCTAATTACAGTAGTCAGTGGGGTAGTATTCATCTCAAATCACCAGGCTAACACTCACCTATTGAATGTAGGATGTCGATAGAGGCGTTGCGATCCGTGCTAATGAGAGACTGAGCTCTCTGAAACTCAACCACTGCTGCAGCCGCCATCTTCCTTATTCAAATGCTGCCTGAATGCGAGGACTACGTTACCAAGCGCCTGTGACGCCACCGCACAGCTTGCATGTCGGGATTGAAAGGCATTATGGGAAATATAGCCATATGACAATAAACTGATTCTGATTCTGATTCATATCGACAAGGGGCTCGTCCCAAAAGTTGCGAAATTCCTTTGTTGGAGTAGTTAAAAATTAAGTTAAACACAAAGCAAAATGGATGGATGGATGGGAAAACTAATTTGAAATCAAAGTAAATACAAAGAGGTAAAATAAGAATAATTCTAAATAAAAAATATTTAATAATAATATAAATATATAATAATGTAAAATATCTCAAATTTATCAAAGCAGAATAAAACCGAATTTAAGTTAAATTTGTTTATTACCTGCCATTGCATTGATGTTGCTGTATTCTGATTATATTTGGAACCTTTTATTTGTTTCTTAAAAACACATTAACAAATCTGAAATTGGACAAATAGGACAGTTTGATGTGGATAAATAAAAACGAGATTAGGAAATGTGACATTGTCCTAATAGCCTAAAATTCCCAAACTGAGGTTCTTATCTGAGCCCGTGACAACTTTGTCCACACAGTAACTGATAATCTTGGACCCATTTCATCTTTAATTCTCCCAGCTGTGAGAAATCTGGGAGTTACTTAATGCCTGATCAAAAGTTGTCTGTCTGCAGAAAATTTAAATATCAACATGATTTAAATATGTCTCACTAACAAATAGAATGATTATGAATGCTTTTATTACATCACGCCTTGATTATTGTAATTCATTATTCCTTTACCTGAGCAAATCATCCCTGGATTACTTACAAACAGTTCAGAATGCTGCTGCAAGACTTCTCACCAGGTCCTCTAAAAGGTCCCATGTGACACCAATTCAGTCCTGTTTACACTGGCTTCAGGGTTCAGTTTCAGATTCTGGTGATCCCTTTCAGAGCCTTTCATGGCCAGATGCCTCCCTGTGTAACAACTAGACCTCTGAGGTCAGCAGGTCAATGCTTGTTGGCAGTACCTGGGTCCATGTTAAGGACAAAGCACTGTCATGAATGTAATCTATTTGGTGTTTCTTATAGGTTAAAATTGTGCATTTATATTTTTTTATTTAATGCAAAATTACCCTGGTGCAATATTCAGGTCTCGTTTACCCACTACATTTGTGCCAATATTTAAATGGCTCTGCCAAGAATAAGACAACATTTTTCTGTGCTTTTGCTGAACCGCATTCAAAGTGGGAAAGCGTGTACAAATAACTTTCCTGCTAAACCACTGACAGTTAAAATGAAGGAAATATCCCATCGGAAGAACGCCTCGTGGAAATCTGATTAGGTTTTTAACAAGTGTTTTCTCCACAATGCTAATAATGGTGATTTTCCAAGACTGACACATTATTATTCTAAAAACCTACACAGACATTTCAAGAGAGGCTGCAGGGGGACTTCAGCATCTCTTCTTCACTCTACTACATATTACGAAATTTATTGTGTGTTATTAAATTCTGTCATCTCTCTCACAGTCTGTGTTTTGTCCTTGTCTCCTAAGGACAAAGCACAGATTTTGTCTGTCTTCTCTTTCCCCTCACTCCTCAACCGGTCACAGCAGAACGCTGCCTCTCCCTGACCCTGGTTACACCAGAGGTCTTCTGCTAAAAGGGAGTTTTTCTTCCCACTGTTGCCAAGTCCTGCTCATAGGGAATCATTTCATTGTTGAGATTTTCTTTTTCTCATTGTGGGGTCTTTACCTTAAATATAAAGGTGCTTGAGGTGGCTCTTGTTGTGAGTTGGTGCTATATAAATAGAACTGAACTGAATTATATGGATACTAACTGTATTTTTCACAGACCACCAAACCCTCTTTCTGGTAAATTACCATAGATATAATTGCATCTTGAGAGTTTTGCATGTCACACTCTAAATAAAGTGTATCTGTTTTGATCTACTGCATTTAGGTGCTCATTCATTTTTCGGTGTCTTTGAGAGAAGCATGTGACACACATAGCCTCAAATCTGCCTAGATTTAAGGATATTATTGCTGCGATCAAATCAGTAAAGAGGATTAACTCCACACATGGAGAACAAAAGGTGATCAGCAAGCTCAGGTAAAAAATCATTTCATCTAATTTTAACATATTGTAGTCCTACTACAAAAATGATGAAGTAGAGTAGATGCTACTTGCCACATCCAGACTCATTAAGCTTGGTAAGGGAAATAATCATCATATTTGAAAGAATAATGTTACACTTTAGACTGTAAGTTGCAAAAACATTTTTTTTCCTGTGTTTCTGTAACCAAATTTATTTGTCACAGTGTGGTTGGTGAGCATCCATTGAAACTGTTGAGTTTCAGGTTGTTTTTCTGTATCTACATGGTACAATACAATACAATAGGATACCATAAATTTAGATTATAAGTGTCTTGTTTTCCTATTTGTGTCTCATAAAAAGCATTTTCTCTCTTCCCATTTCTGTCTATGCAGTGGAAGTTTGGTCTCCCTTGAAAAATATGTTTTAATTTCAGGACTTCTTGATTAAATAAAGGTTAAATAAAGCATAAAAATTAAATTAAAAAAAGAATAACTATATTTCAATATAAAGAACTGCGATAAATACACAAAAATAATCTCCAGGTAGAATATAAAAAGAAATGTATTACAGAATAAGTCTGTAAACACGTTTTACAGTGAAAGCACTCTGTTACTATTACAGTAGCTTCTTTCGCTGTGAAGCAGAAATACAGTTGGTTTTTATTTACTGAAATTCACTGTTTACAGCAAGTTACAGTTACAAAAAACAAACTCTGAAATATTTTACAGTGTACGGAGATTAAAATCTGCCAATCTGCCAGGCCATACGACCGACGTATAGGCACAGCCGGCCTGCAAACCCAGGGCTATGCTCACATTATGAGCTCACATTACTACGCACTTTGAGATGACTGCTGTTCATTAGGTTATGCCGGTGCTATATGGTGTTACCAGGAACAACATGCTCAGAGTTCATCGGGTTCAGTGTGCATTAGCACCTGCTGTGTGTGTTTTTGTGTGCGTGTGTGGCTAAAGGCGGAGCGGTTTCCCAGCAGAAACAGCGCCGCGCACAGAGCGCAGAGCGGCGCCCCACCACCGCCTTTGCGTCAACCATCCTCACACAGTCAGTGACACAACACAACATCAGCCCTCGCAGCATCCGCATCTCACGGCCAAGAGGACCAGGAGGAGCACATCTTCATCCAAGCATCCATTCCACAACTGCCTGCCATCGTCTACGCACCGCCGACAGCAGGCGTGTTTTTATCCGCTGCTTGATATATATTTATATTTTTTAACTCAGCTGGGATTATTTTCTTTGTTGCATTTATATCCTGCGAGATGGTTTCGTGTTTTAATCGCGTCCTATAAGGAAGAACGCACTCGAGACGCGGAGCATCACCGTGATATCGCAGTTATTTTCACACTGAGCTGGAGATTTGGTAAGTTTGTTTCGATTTGGGGACATTTTGTTCTGAAAGCGAAGCAAATGTTTTGTTTTGTTTTTCAGATTTATGGATTAATTATATGTGTAAACAATGCGAAGCTACATCTAATTAGGGAAATGTGATTATAAATGGACTGGAAATGGGATGTGAAAGTGAAGACAGATAGATACGTCGACGTATTTTTACACTTTAACGGACAGAAGGGTGAAAAAGATGAAGATTTAATTCGTTTCTAAGCCACCGCCTATCACAACCATCGTTCTTGCTTCGACGCAGACGCTCAGTTTCAGCACCACGGAGAGCAGCCGATGAGAAGGCCAATAAATCCTTTAATTTCACTCCAGCGCAGACACATTCACCTCGTGTTTTGGTATCTCTCTCGCAACAAATGAATCGGCGATGAGGCTGATAACAAGGGTGCTGGAATGAAGGATCGAGCGGTTTGGATCCTGCGCAAGCGAGCATCCATCCATCGGCTGCCTCTGGTGTTTAAAGGTGCTGCAGTGAGCAGCGTGCAAATCAAAATCATAACATTCCATCATCTCTTTGTTCATCTGATTCTAATTGGGATCATTTCTGTGACATTGCCTTTGCGCTTCAACGCGCTGAATGCATCAAACGCGACCTTCACCTGTTATTATGGTGTTTACGTTTCGGTCTTCCATTTTAGTGAGAGGGGTGGTGCGTGCTTCGTTCCCATTCGTCGCCACTGACCGTAAAATATAGATCTCGCACAATAAAATATTTACCACATATGTTTTCCATTTCAATCACACGTGCATGATTTTTTTTTAACTATCCATGCTCTTATCTGCAGATGGATATGAGCTAAAGCGCATTTCCACACTAAAACGTTTACAAGGTGATTATTGCATTGATCATCTGCAGCAGCGGGGGTGGTGGTGGTGGTGGTGGTGGGGGGGTCTATACTGTTCGAAATAATGAGTCTAAGCTATAAGCTGATCCATTCCACCACTTACTGAGCCAGATCAATACTGCTAATAAGCCTGATTGTCAGATAAAGCACTCAGGCACACATGCATGGAAACATTGCAAAACAGATACCTGTGATATTATCTGATATAAGCTGAATGTTCAATTATGGGATGGGAAAAAATGCTTTAGGTAAAAATTCACTGATTATTTAAAATAAGTGATCCTTTACTAATTATGTTTCTGAATATTGATGTTTTCTGCTTCCAGCAGCAGTGGCCATCCTGAGACGCAGACAGAGAGCTGAAATACAACAACCAAGGTGGTTCTAATCCCCTCAGAGAGCTCGTTACAGGACAATCCCCTCTAGCACTTTAGATGCCCAGCAGCAGCCTGTAGCCCGGGACTCTCAGCTCCCAGAAACATTGAGGCTTTAAGACCCTCAGGATACCCCCCCTTCCCAACCTGCAGACCTTCTTCTGAACCAGTGCGGCTAAAGCCCCTGGAAGCCTCCCTGCAGTTACCATGGGAACCGTGCTGTCTTTGTCACCCAGCTACCGAAAGGCGGCCCTCTTTGAAGATGGACCGGCCACTGTGGGCCACTACACAGCCGTCCAGAACAGCAAGAACGCCAAAGACAAGAACCTGAAGCGCCACTCGCTCATAAATGTGCTCCCCTGGAAGCGGATCGTAGCGGTGTCAGCCAAGAAGAAAGGTTCTAAGAAGGTGCAGCCCAATGGCACCTACCAGAACAACGTTACCCACCTGAACAATGAGAACCTGAAGAAGTCGCAGTCATGCGCCAACCTGTCCACCTTCACCCAAGATCAGAGCACTCCAGCTCTCACCAAGAGCTCCAACAATACAACATCGTCTGTCAAGAAGGCCCCCCTGACAAACTCCAATGTGGCCCCTGGCACCCCTAAGAGAGTGATTGTCCAGGCCTCCACCAGCGAGCTGCTGCGCTGCCTTGGGGACTTTCTGTGTCGACGTTGTTACCGGCTGAAACACCTGTCACCCACTGACCCAGTGCTGTGGCTGCGCAGCGTTGACCGCTCCCTGCTGCTTCAGGGCTGGCAGGACCAGGGATTCATCACCCCTGCCAATGTGGTCTTTGTCTACATGCTGTGCCGTGATGTAGTCTCCTCTGAAGTGGCCACGGAGCATGAGCTGCAAGCCGTGCTGCTCACCTGCCTCTACCTGTCTTACTCCTACATGGGAAACGAGATCTCTTACCCACTCAAGCCATTTTTGGTGGAGAGCTCCAAGGAGACCTTCTGGGACCGCTGCCTGTCCATTATCAACCTGATGAGCGCCAAGATGCTGCAGATCAACTCTGACCCGCACTACTTCACTCAAGTGTTTGCCGACCTGAAGAACGAGAGCCAGAAGGAGGAGGAGAGGAGCCGCCTGCTCATCGGCCTGGACCGGTGAGGGGATGCTGGGGGGATGGGGAGGGTGGGGGGAGCAGAGGGGTACGGGGAGGTGGGGGCACACTCCAGTCTGGGATGTAGAAAATAATATTTGTGATGCTTATTATTTATTACTGTCCAAACTGCTGAGAAACTAGACTGAATCGGAAGTGTTTGACACTCATACCGACTTTGCATCTTGCAGGAGTGATTGATGGATGGAGGGAGGGTCATGTTTATTTCATTTGTTTGCATTGCGTGTTTGAGGTCACAAAGGTCACCAAAAAATGGGGCTTAGGGTTTAAAAAACTATTTTCAATCCAGCTAAGGATGGATTATCAATACACCCAAGAATGAAAGCTTTTTTTTTGGCAATGATATATAAACAAAGAAATGCCAGACTTGGGCAAATCCTTTGCTAACATGCAGATATACTATATCTATATGAAATACTGAAACTCTTAAAAAAAAAAAAAGACCAAAAAATTGTTTTGAAAAGGAAACATACATCTACAGCAATGAATGTGGACAGGACTGAGGCTGCAGCAGTGACCTTCTGACTGTTTGACGATGTGATGTGCACTGCCTACTTACTGCAGGAGGGTGAGGGCCATCGCCTGACTGGCTTTCTTCACGGATGAGCAGGCACCCCCGGCTGAAAAACCTGCCTCTCTGGAATGCCAACACCCACGTCCCCTCCATTAATACAGATACGATTGGACATTTTTCCCTGCGATGCATATCTGGCCATCTAAGGAAAAGACAGCGGGGGCCATCAGTGCTGGATCCATATTTTCGTGGGTTTCTGTTTACGGCTCTACACTGACCGGATGGACAATAAGCACTGCATTGTGGAACTTTTGATAAAAAAAAAAAGACAACAGCCAGTGGACATGTGGCCAGTCACAAGTGGTCATACTGTGTGTGCTCAGAAAGACCTACTTTATTTTCATCTAGAAAAAAAAATAAAGCCAGTTAATGGATGTTTTACTCCGAGGCTTGCACCTGTGGAGGTTATTTATTGCTTTTCTGAATCAAGTTTTCTTTGATTTTTTTTCCTTTTTTTTTTTTTTTTTACTTAGAAATGTAATGTTTTGCATGTGTGCCATGCAATTTTACGGTCTCCAGGAGGGCAGGAGCAGTTCTTCTTCTTTTTACTTGATTTGTAAACCAACTGCATCTGCATTAGAGAATGCTGTGAACAAAGTGACACTAGTTTATTTAGCTATGCTTGCTAAAATAGGCTATTTGTTTACCAGGGAAATTCTTTTTGTACTTTTCGTCGCTAGGTTGTGTCGCAACCATTTTGGAATGATGTTTGATTTTGTGCTTCTGATTCAGCATAGATAATGTTAAAACAGTGCCATATCTTTGATTGAAAACTCCACAAGTCTGAGAAAAGCCGGTGCTGTTTGACCAGCTGTTGAATGAAAGGTGGATTTTCATCATATGCTAATATACGGACACCTAATTTATTGCCATTTATGTATTATTTAGGCACATTTAATGTAAATGAGAGACTGTGATGAGAGACTTTAAGGGAAGGACATGAAGAAGGGGTGAAGGGGGTTGCTGGTAAAGCAGGTTTGCTTATCTTTGGTGGGAATGAAGATTGATCTGGTTTATGCTAATGAATGTTGCAGGGACTTATCAATGGATATCTAATTAAAAAGCCCTTAGATCAAAACCATGTTTAAATCTGACCATCACCAAGGTGGCATTCTCAAGGACACCTTGACACTCACTGAGCTGAAACGTTATGCTCTGAAAACATCTTTATGTCCTGCGATACTGACCCGAATCAGGAGCTGACCCAACCTGCTGTCCCACATATCAGTAACAGAAAGCACAAACCATTTTTACGCTGGAATAAGTGATTTAAATCACAATGGCTCCTTCAGCTCCACTGCAGAAAAGCACAGCTTATCCTTAGGATAATCCATCAGCATCACCTCTGTGTGACAATGCGAGGGAATGAAAGAGGTGAGGCAGTCTGCATAACAATAATCATAATTTTAATCAGAGACTACAAAGAAGTTGGATAACCAAACAGAAAGCATGCAGAATAACTGAGATAGCTCCTCATTTTTCCCAATAACTTAAATTACTAGACAAGCGACAGTATTTGTTTCTCTAAAAACACCACAATTGGTGTTTTTAGAGAAATTGTGCACACTTCTTTTGGTTGCAGTGTTCTGAAAATCTGCCTAGAACGCTGGCAGTGCCAATAGAAAGCTCTCGTCATGTTCCCACAGAATGAAAGGCCCCTCCCTCTCACTCTCATCGCTGCTGTGTTTGTGTGAATCAAAGAAAATGAGGAGCTCAGGCAGTCACGACCTGTGGCTTTCTCTGCTGTGGATGTGGAGTCACACACTGGCTGAGGAGACAGTTCATTTGGAGGGATTTGCTCTGGCACAATAGGGGGACACGCACTTTGGATGGGCTTCTGCTCTGGCAGAAAAAAGCAGGGCATTTGGGATACTGGGCCTCAAACAGATACTCCTCCCGAATCTTTTTCTCTCTGTCCACACACCCACTTGAAATGTGCCATGTTTTTTCACTTGCATCATTCAGTAGTTGTTTGAGAAAATACTTTCAAAAGCTTATAAAATATGAAAAAAAAAACCTCATGTGATAGTTAACGATTTCTGTCAAGTTCTTTTCTGTATCTTGTTGCGTACTTTGTAGATAAAACAAGGTGATTAAAATCAAAAAAGTCGAAGGCTGCATGTGTGAACGAATGAATGAACAAACGCGCGTGTGTGTGAGTGAGTGTGACAGCATTTTAATTGTACAGAAGAATGTGTGACATGTTGTTTTCCTATGAACGAGGAGCATTCTCCAACCACACTGGTACTAGGACTTGGTTTTCCCTTGATGGGCTGAGGGAGGGGTGTTGATGATATTCAATAAAAAAAATGTGCTTTTTTTTCTGAAGAAGACAAAAAAGCTGTTGCTGTAATTGAAACATTTTGAGTTTGTTTCTGCTTATTTTAATTTATTTTTGTACTGTGATGGAAAAATAAAATGCACTGATCGTTCAAGGCTACCACTTCTCTTTTTGTGCCTCCAGCTGTGAATTAATGTGTATGAAATTTGTTGTTAGCAACTTCAATCTTGCTTTACTAGGTTTATGCGTATTTATAACTGGAAGCAGCCCAATAAACACCAAAATCTAATCTGGTCTAAAATTACAGCTTCACTGTAGCTTGACAGCTGCAGCGTATGGGTGATGTTCAGAATTTGGGTGAAAAACAAACACAGTGTATGAGAGGAAATCCTGAATTGCAGTTAATGGAAGACTTCTACAAGAGCAAAGATGGTCCATTTATTTTAATATCAATCTAGACAATGCTTCACAATAACTACCCAAATAAGTGCCCAAAGCTGTTACCAACATGGTTGCCGACTTACAAGACTAGCCTTTGGGAAAACTTCAGTAAATACTCAAGAACTCCCACTCTCTGGAATTCCGATTCCATAAGGGGTGCTTCCAAGATAGTTAAATTTCAATTTGATTTAATTCAGGTTTATTATATAGCACTAAATCACAAGAATAGTTGCCTCAAGGTGCTTTATATTGTAAGGTGAAGACCCTACAATAATGCAGAGAAAACCCAACTGTTAAACGACCCCCTATGAGCAAGCACTTGGCGACAGTGGGAAGGAAAAACTCCCTTATAACAGGACGAAACCTCTGGCAGAACCAGACTCAGGGAGGGGCACCCATCTGCCGTGACCAGTTGGGGGTTCAGGGGAGGGAGACAGGACAAAAGACACACTGTGGAAAAGAGCCAGAGATTAAGATATAGAGAGTGAAAGAGGTGAGACACCATGTTTCTAAGCTTTGTGGGGCCAAGCACAAGCACTTCAGTTTGATTTGAATTTAGAAGCAGGAAATTAGAGGTAATTCAGGCCTTTAAGACATTCCTGCAGTTTAACTAATTGATCTGTGTCATTTGGCTTCATGGATAGATAAAGCTGGGTATCATCTGCATAACAAGGAAAATGTATGCAGTGCTTTTTGATAATACTGCCCAAGGGAAGCATGTATACTGCAAATAAAATTGTTCCTAGCACAGAATCCTGTGGAACTCCATAATTAACCTTAGTGTGTAAAGAAGACTCCCCATTTACATGAATATGATTCAAACCACTGCAGCACAATTAGGTGCTATGACAGCTGGGATAGGCTCCAGCCCAACCTTGAGTCTGAACTGAATAAGCAGAAGAAAACTGATGGATGGATAATTTCTAGATTCTTACAATACAAACACAACACTTTGTGAAGTCAGATGGCACAGTCACATGGATATCCCAAGTCTCACAAACTCATCAGGGGAGCTGGGGTGGCTCGGTGTGTGAGCAGGCGACTTTTTTTGCGACCCCCTTTTTTTTTTTTTTAAATAAAAGGCAACTTTGAAATCAGTCTAAAATTCTGAGGGAAAGGAGGATCAGCATTAGGTTTTTTTTTTTAATAGAGGATGAATAACAGCCTGTTCAAAATATCAGGGGACAGCCAGTAACCAGCAACATGTTAATTATTGCTAACCCACATGACCCAATGTTGTGGTAAACCTTCTTGAATAGAAATGTGTGTAAAACATTAGTGAACAAGAGGAAGGTTTCATGCCATCAGCCACGTTTAGGAGATCCTTGAATTATATTGGTGAGAAGTTCTCCAGGATTCATGGAAGAAGAAAAAACAGAGGGATTTATGTTATCTCTCACATCATTAACTTTCCCAATGAAAAAGGATAAAAAGTTTTCACAGTCATCATTAGACTGGATGGCTGTGACAGGAGGAACAGGTGTAAACTTTGTCTGCTGTTAGAAATCAACTGAAAAAAATAAGCAGTCCATGAATACTTCAATCCAATTTCTGTACAATGGGATAGTGGGATGCGTCCTCTTGATTGTCTCTGTTGCAAGCACAACTGGCTTATAACTATGCTTCCAAAATTGCTCATATTTAATGTTAGAAAACAGGTGCCATAAAAGAACCGGGTCCCATTGTGAAACATGTTCACAGAATAACATGTTTCACAAGAGAAATTTGCTTTTATGTAAGAATTAGAAAAAAATTGTATTATGTCATTTTAAATCAGAAATATAGTCAATACTATATTACAAAAATAAAGGGCTTGTTTGTCTCGGAGATGATGTGTTTAAGCTGTTCATCTCCATTCAGTCCACTTTGGTGAGGACTATCTCGTCAGTGCCCTCTAGGTGAATTGCAGCCATTTAGAAAGTGGAACAGCTCTCTGTAGTAGGTTCAGTGTTACTGAGCCAGAGTTCGTTCTCTCTGTCTCTCTTTTACTGTGTTGGGTAAAAACCAGTTAGTTTTACTACAAGTATTCTTAATAGCAATCACTTCTGCTGCAACTCATCCCAGCCTCCACATCTATATGTCCTTGAGCAATGACCCTGAACCCCCACACACTGGAGAGAGACACACATGTAATGGAATTGCTGGTGACTACTGATGCATTGAAAATATAGAGTTCAACATTTGTATATCAGTTTTTTCCCCAGATGTGTGCAGGTTTGAAGGACCTGACTTGATTTCACAGATTAGAGTCTCATCTTTGATTGAATGTGTTAATATATGTAACCAGATGGTCTGCACATTACCTTTGATGACTCAAGGGGTGAGACCAGTCAAATCAAGTGTATTTAATTAAGAGCCACGCTTCCTTAGTGAGGTCTGCTCACCAGTGGTGTTAAATGACAAAAATGTCTCATAGCCTGTGGTGATGCAAATAGAGTGAGCAATAACACATTTTTAGAGAATGTAGTTAGAAATATCTTGCAGCAGAGTGAGGTTGTCATCGGTCTAATGAGATTATTCTGAACCTCACTGATTTATGGTTTATGTTAACTGTTTCATTAACATCTCCACTTTGCTGCAGGTCTGTGTTTATGTTATTACAAGTCTTTTGCATGGCAGACAAATTCAACAATGACAGGTACAAACATTTCTTATGATATAAAGATTGCTCAGTCAGCAATGTTTTTAGTTTTTTTTAAAGGTCTACCCAGAATAATGTCATTGTCAACAGCAAAACACCTCTATGCAATCAGTGATTTTAAACCTCTAGTTGGATCAAAGTCAGGGATGGCAAACTCACTTAAGTCCATGGTCAACCAATGGGCCAGTATGATATTAGGTGAGGCCATAAACTGTATCTAAAAAAATGTGATTTCACCCATTGATTAGGCCTCAGTCACACAGGCCATAAGACCAGTCCGCAACCATCTGGTAACCTCTTGTTGCAACGGAAACATGTACATTCCCTGACTGGTTGATGAATGGTTGCGGAAGGCTGCCGGCTTCAGTTCCAAAGAGGTTGCTGTGTCAAAGACCTCTTTGTGATTGCTTTGGTTGAAAGCAGATTGCAACAGTTGCCCATAGTATGAATGAAAGACATCAACTTGTCTGCAAACATTTGTCATTTTATTCTTCAAGCTGTGGTGAAACTTGAAAAAGTGCAACGCAAAAAGGAAACGGAGTACGCTCAACTTCACGGTAAAGTTGTGCCTTACTGCTGCAACCAGCACATTTCAAAAGGTGCAGCCTTTACCTGGAAGGCAAACTTTTCAGTTTCACTACTGCACGGCGAGCAGTCAGTGTCTGAAGACATCAGGATCTTCCGTACAAATAGGTAAACGTGGCATCCTTGCAACTGCAAGGCTTTCAGTGCAGCACAAAAATACGTTTTCCCTAGCAGCCACCAGTTGGCGGGGGTTGGGGGGTCTCATTGGCAATTGATTTTATATAGACAGCCAGCAAACTCCATCAATCACAACTGGTTGGGGAATATACATTTTTCCAGATGGTTGCTAGCAGGTCTCTAGGCAGCATTAAAAAGCACATTTATAGCCTGGCACTAAAAATGGTACCAGGCACTATTAATTTACAAATAATTTGGCTTACGGTGTGGTAGAGATGTATAATAAATTTATGTTCTAGTATTGATGACTGGAATTCTAGTATTTTATTAGTCTGTTGCTCAGTACTAATTAGCAGGTATGTGCACCTGTGTTTTGCACCTGTACAGTTTATGGATGCTTCCTGCTAACAAAGGTTTCTACCCCTCGCTGATAACTCCAGTGTCTCGTCCAACTTCTGGCTCCAATAAAGTAACTCTGTAGTGACCAAAATGCCAACACAGAGGCGTCAAAATTCAAGCCCAAAAGCAACTGGTAACATCATTGTGGCTAGGTCCTTCTTTAATATACAGTCTATGCTTTTAGTACAAATATTTCCTTGTGTAAAATACATTGAAAAATCCAAAAAATCTTAAATATTACTACCAACTTTGCAGTTTTCCCATTTTGCAGAGCAATCCATGTCCTGGACCAGATCTTTTGGATGTATGTTGAACACCCCTGAGTGATAGCCAGAGTCCATCTTTGTGGAACAGATTCCAGGAACATAAATCAGTACTTTACTCCACATTTACTGGAAACCTCCCACACTGAGACACACGTTTTTGGGTTAGTTTGCACTCTGCCCATTCATGTAACCAACAGATCAGTCAGTCCAGTCTCAGTTAGTCACCGCCCTTGAAGAAAACTCATCCCACTCTTCGCAGCAGATAGTCATCCAGCCAGTGGATTATAAACCCCTGCTGAGATAGCCGATGATGGCTGGTGACACAGTGGCGGTGGGAAGCGGTGTTGTCATGCCAACTGCAGAGGTTTTAGCCATCTCAACGTCAACCAGAGAAACAGCTGTTAGTGGGTGGATTAACGCTGAGCACTGCTCAGCTATTACCACATCACACGTTAGAGACTACAACTGGGAAACATTCGAGTCAACGTAACAGTAGCCTTGACATCATTTACAGATTAATGACCTCTATCTGAGCATGCCTAAAACACATGAAAGCAAAAAAATGCAATGAAAGCACAACGGGAATCAATTACTGAGGTAAATAAATTTATTAATAAACTGATTAATGAAATAGTTTTTCCTTAAGGAACATCATAACCTGCATTCATACAGAATACTAAACTTATTCTGGATATTACAGTATATTTATGGTACGTATGGTAATGACTTCTTACACAAATATGCAAAATTTAAACTTAATATAAAATTAGGCACTTGCTGAATGAACGGTGCATACATACAGATTTAGGTCAAAGCTACAGACGACAGAATAAATTACAGAAATGTAAATGGGATTTGTTGCCCTTTGGCTGACATGGACGGGCTTCATAACAGAAACTGGAGGGATGAACTTTTGACCATCTCGCTGTATGGAACAGTAAAGGGGAGAATGGCACAGGTCTCCAAGTGTTAACATTCATATTTGACATTTAAGCCCATTTCTAAAAGGAGCACTTAGAAACAAGCCTGTGATTTTTACTCTTATGGTAAAACTAATAATCAACATAAAGGAAAAGTAATCATCTTTGATTAGATTTGCACACCAAAAAAAACCAAAACAAAACATCCAGGAATAAATTAAGTGATTTTTTTTCTCCATATTTTCATATTAATAAATCCCATGAAAACCCCACAATCAGCAATGCACTGCATATGCATCCCAAACCATCTGCCGTCCAGCTCCAATTTGTTAAACAACAACAGTAAGCCTTACTGTAACACTGGGCAACATCTTCCTTCATTATAATGCACACACACCATCTTGTGCCACATAACCTCGATTGCACCAAACGTGTATCAGTACATTTCTGAAAATAGGGGGCAGGGAGAGAGGAGAAAAGAAAAAGCAGAGCAAGTAAAGAAGGAAGAGGAGCCCAGGCAAGGCTTTGTTCACCAGCCCCCCTTTGACTTCAGAAAGCAGTGAGGGAAGTGCTGAAGTGAGAAGTGACACAGAGTCCATCCTAATGATGAGCGGTGAATAGCCGAGCAGAGAGGAGGAGAGGAGAGGACAAGCCCTGTGGGAGATTATAGCATGTTGAAGGATATGGATAGCGCACGCACACACACACACACACACACACACGCACGCACGCACGCACGCACGCAAACGCACACACAGAGCTGAGCTTTCCTCTGAAAACCACCAATTAGCACAACCAATGTCACTTCCTTATTCCACACCACAAATGCACCAGTTTCCCCAAACAACTCCGTGTCTTATCGAGCAACAGGACAAGGTCATCCACCAGAAACGCTCTGAGGTAAAAGGGAGACTTACCACTTTAAAAGACACGGGTACTCGCAAGCTAATTAAGATAAATGACTTGTTCAGACAACACTCAGGCACAAGCAGAGGACTCAGGTACTGCAGCTGAAACGACTGCTAACAAGTTTTCCTCCCGGCTGTGATGAAGCCTGCCTCTTCAACTAGGGCAGACTCAGAGGGAGCGCGTTCCTAACCTTGGGCTGCTGTTCCTCAGCCCACATTTAGCATTCTTTACTTTGTCTTTATGCAGAGACAGTACAAAAATATGACCGTGGGCAGAATAATTATACAATGCTGACGGGTTTCTGATAATATTTTGACTCAATAAAAGCATCCAATAAAATATTGGTTCCTTCAAATATATAGAATAAACACTTAGGAGCTTTTCATAACTTTCATTAGCAGATGTTCTTTTGTTGTCATGGAAATAGTCATAGTTTAAGATTTGACAATGGTAGTGCTGAGCCCTGTGTAACTGTGTTAGTAATTAGATTGTCCCAGGTGGACCTTCTGACAGAGATTCAGTGCAATTATCTGCTGTGTGCTGATTCCCACTAACAGCCCATCCAAGACGAATGTGCTCCAGTTTTCAAAAGTGCACTTAAGATATTTTATTAGTATGATCCTGTGGTCAAATCTGGATCCAAACCAACAATATGGCAAAATGTTTACACCGAGCCTGCAAAGTGATTTCAGGGTGTCTGTGTCCATGTTTTAAACTCTATTTACAAAGGACAAAGAAAAGACGAGCATCGGGCTTTCAAGAAGAGTCTGTGTTTACGCGCTGGTGATTTGATTAGTGTGATTTGGCTTTTCCCACGTTGAGAACTGTGATGAAATTTTTAGTGAGATAAGATGTAAATGAAGTCTCTGAGAAGACCACAAAATATACGAAAAGTCAAGGGGACAGCAGTCTGACTATAAACATCACACTCCTCCTCTGTGGCCATTAGCCAGCCTCTCAGAGCCAAGAAGAGGAGAGCGAAAAGAGCTAATCAACACACAGACTCCCCCAGTCGCACTCACTGTGATGAAGGGGATATTCGTCAAGTGGAAGCCTATTCCAAAGGACTAAGGACCACTACAAGTCATCAGGCTATTCGCTGAACACAGAGACAGCAAATGAGAGTGCGCTGAGGAGCTGGAGTTCACATGGGATTATACAGTACTGGCCAGTAAGAACATTAAGTCTCACATTTGGGGAAAATATGGACTGGAAATACCTGCAGGGAACAAAATAAACACTTATGTCATCATCCACTTATTCAACTTTTGTTACTGAGTTTTAGCTACAGGATCCCTGTTTACACCAAATGCAGTGCAAGATCTGCATGTGCACATATTTGCACTGCAGTGCACCAGCAGCACGTTCTACCTTTAAAGTATAAGCAGCATTAGTGTTTATTATAAAACTGCAGACATTGCATAGAAACTAGAAGAATAGAAGAATTAGAATTATTCGATTTTTCCATGTAGCTGGCTGCAAAGTTCAGGATGTGCTCAACACATCCAGCTCAACGCCCTGTGACTAAAACTAACACAAAAATTGCTATTTGTTTCTCACTTGCTGTTCCTTTATGTGATTGTAAACATAAAAAAAAAAATAGCTAACCAATAACTTCCATTCACCATTTAGGTAGGCAAGGTCATTAAAATCAAAGTTCTTTGGAACGTAAGTCACACAAACAGGTTTGTTTTGTTTCAAAGCAATTTAGATGAATCAAAGTCTTTCTTCATTTTTAGAGGTTTCCCTTTTGATGCGGCTCCTACACATGAAGCTGCAGGGATTATGAATTCCTGCAAAGCCTTTGGATTTTTTTTTTTTTTTTTTGCCTCTTATGCAACATCAGTGAACAGTTGCTGCATAATCTCCTCTCACCTCAGCTCAAAATAATCAATCCACAATAACAGAAATATTGCACAAAGCAAATCATTTGGATTTTGGTGCACAATCATGTAGTGCATGTTTTAAAAAAAAATAGTAAAAAAAAAATTGTAGAAGCCTCGAAGTCAACAAAAAAGGTCAAATTTGGCATTGCTTTCCAAACTGAAGACTGAGCTGCACTGTCTCATTATTAGCAGCTCTGCAAAAAAACAAAAACACATCAGTGAATCATCATCATCATCATCATCATCATTATCCGAGCCAGCTTTGAAATCAGCTGTTTTTTCAGTCTTGGCCCACTTTAGTTGCCGGGAACAGCCAGGATGTAACCAGACCGGCTCTTGGTGAAGTCCGGCTGTGATTGGTTGATCTTTGGCTCAACGATGACTGTGCACTTTCTGCCGTTCATGCTGCACTGGATGGGACTCGCAATGTTCACCTGCAGCTTCCTTTTCTCACTGCGGAAAGAGAATTAAAAAAAAAAGAGGGAAATAACAGAATTCACGTAAATGAGTGAATACTGACACGAATATCTGCTAATTTATGGACATAACCTTAGATTATTAGTCCGCTCTCATTACAGTCGTAAAATATCTGCAGCCTCAGCGGCTTCATATTTCATTCATGTTTCACTGTTTAATGCACAAGAATAAAATAAGCAGATCCATTAGTAACCAGCATGTGTGTATGAGGGTTGACCCATTAATCATGCTTACTCCAAAAACACAGCATCGTAACACACACACACACACACACACACACACACAAAATAAAGCTTGGGACCATAAATCTTGCTCTACTTTCACATAAACATCCTCATTCACGCGCACCATCAGACTCACATATGCACACA
This sequence comes from Cichlasoma orientale, assembly GCA_034780415.1. Classification (NCBI taxonomy): domain Eukaryota; kingdom Metazoa; phylum Chordata; class Actinopteri; order Cichliformes; family Cichlidae; genus Cichlasoma; species Cichlasoma orientale. Next base: position 363,456 of record JAVDPK010000327.1, on the reverse strand, counting down.
CAGACACACTTTTATGAGACCAAGTATTGTTGTGCATGAGAATGATATATGATGACAAATTTTCTTTTTAAGTGAGAAATATCAGAGGGAAATAATCCAAATAATAATAAGCACTATTGCCTACAGAAATATTCACACATAAAACTAACATGAAATACTTTAAATATAAGCAACTTATTACACATGTACGATTAAACTGAGACATATAAAGTGAAATATAAAATTACAGTAAAAACACAGTTGAAAGACCTTGAGTCACTTTAACCAGTAGATTATTAGAGATGAGGGGATTCATTAGCGAAGGCCTTTTAGTTTTGACCTCGGGACTGTACCAGAAGATCAAAGGAATCCTTCTGAATTTTATTCATGTAACATCAGCTAACAGATGTCCCCTTGGGTCACTTCACGTAGGAAGTATTATTCTGCAGTATTATAGAGAGAGAAATCTAACAATCTCCCACTGTGCACGCTAGCAACCGCAAACTTATTAACAAGGTCAGAACGGGACATCGAGTACCCGTCTGTCCGCTCATGTGGAGATTTGGAATAATGTGGACTCTGTTTTTTGGAACACATGCTGCTGTGATGTGTTTATGTCATAGCCGGGACATTTTCTGTTTTTGTTGTCGTGTCAGTCCTCCGGTTTCAGCAGTGGGTTCCGGCTCGGGGACGAGTTTGGGCTCAGGTTTCCTGTCGCACCTGTTTTTCCGTCTCCTCATCTGGTGTCTGTATTTGAAGACTGTCTTCACCCTTGTGGGCTTCTTGTTATTACTCTTTACCAAGTGTCTTAGTGCTTCGACTCCCCGTTTCATGCCTCGTTCCAGAACTCACCAGTAGCCCCGAGAAAGATCCTCTGTCACCACATCATTCCAGGTAAACAACTGCACCGGAGACAAGATTGGGATTAACTATGGAAACAACTCAGCTGCCCTTTTTTTATGGAATTCGCTATGCTAGTGTGCTCGTGCAGCACTGCCCCACTTGTCGAGCAACAGTTTTATCCTGTTAGATTGCTTCATGGAAGTCCCATTCTGCACTCTGCCTCTGTGACGTGCATTCAGTCTGTCAAAGCAGCTTCAACAACTTCAACTTGGATTCAATTTTCTGAAAGAGTATGAAGTCGCAGGTAGTCGAATGTGACACAGAGGTCTGGTGGTGACCCAAGATTGTGTTGGTGTGCCCAAAACATGTCTTCAGTGTGCTGTGAGTGGGCACGCCAGCAGTTTGACCCTGAGGAAAAAATCCAGAGTGCACAACCCTGCTGAAAAATGACAAGCATGGGATGCTCCTTGTCACAGACCCAGCCCTCATTACTAGTGATGATCCTCAACATGGAAATTGGTCCATGGAGAAATTCCAGCGTGCGCATCAAAATGGTGACAATGGGACCTCCGTGGAGTGATCTAAAAAGACAGCTGTGCCAGAAGCAGTCCAGAACCACACAAACCTCGAGGGGGAGACGGGCCAAAGGTTGATATTTGTCGGCAAAGTTGCCCAACGTTTTGATCACAGCTCATACCGTACGCGAGAGACTCGTTTGTGGGCTAAATCTTTTAGAGACTTGTATGGTGGAGATGGCAGAAACACTGCAGCTACAGACTGACAATAAGGTGAGTGGGGATAGTAGAGACACTGCACACCCACACAGGTGTTTTCAGTCACTCTGGCTGTAAACATTACAGACCTGCTGTGATGTAGTGTCAAATACCAACGGCTGCTAGTGGTGTATAAACTATACCAGTGTTAATAGACAGCAGCAGCAGACAGAGGAAATGCTGCAGTGAACTTGGAAGTTCATTTTTAACAGCTCTTAAGTGTTTCCACAGACAGAGCCTTTTCTATTTGGAATCAGCAAGACATCTGAAATATGTCTTTATATAAAAGGGTACACATGGTATGTTGTTTACATACCGTGCAAACTGTCATTTAGAGTAGTAAGTGTTTGTGAGCCAATCTGAAATGAACACTCGACCAGCACTAGCTGGCACCGTGCTGGTGGGTCTTGGAGGGTGCCCAATGATCCAGGCGAGTAAAGGAACTGTCAGTCAAACCGCGTCTGTTGTTGCCAGCTAAACCCTTAGAAGACCTCTATAAAAACAGGTGTGCAGGTGGACCATGATGCCACTGTAAATGTTGATTAAAAACACCTTCCACAGCATAACATAATAGCTGCAGCCTGCCTGCATTCATTCTCATTTCATTAAAATGACGTGGCGTGTTGGTTGGATGGATGCAGCCTCTGGGTCTGAAAATGCATTAAATCTGGTTTCTTTCTAATGCAAACAGCAAGCTGCAACTTCACTTTCCGGGTGATTTCATGGCCTCAGTCAGTGGTTTCAAGTTGTTCATAATGCTGACGCACTGACATTAGACACTGAGGAAGACTTTAGCATTATGTGTCGTCAGATGCTTGACAAGTTTTAACCGTTTGCAATACCAGGAAGCTGGCACACACATCATTCATTCACACACTGTGCTTCTAAGTAGTTAGTATAATTAGTGCACTACAAGAGCACATGTAAGAATACTAATGGAAGTATCCAGACTGAAGTAGAGTAGTGGTTTCCTGCAGGACTTTTTGCTAAGCTAAACTAAGAGGCTGGCAGATGCAGCCTCATGTTCACTTCTCAGATGTGAATGTGACACTGATCTTCTTGTCCAACTCAAGTGAGTGAGAAAATGCTGTGAATGTTTCCAAAAGCACAGAAATATTCGTTTAAATTGAGAAATACACGCTGCAGTTACATTTCTCGGGGACCATTTAAATAAAGGCTTACTGTATAGTATCACAAGAGATTTTAATGTCTGAGTGTGTGTGTGTGTGTGTAAGATTTAAAAAACAAAACAAAACAAGAATATATGTATGAGATGCTGAGATGCTGTGAAAATAGAGTATGATTATGCTAGTGTGGGTGTATACGAGTGTATGTGGGAGAGAAATGTGTACGATTATGTCCCAACAACCTTTAAAGCAGCAGAGACGTATATATGAGCATGTTTCCATGCACACATTGAGAAAATTAAGATGAATAACAGAAGAAATCGTGCAGTTCTGCTGCTGAAGGAATGATCCATATGGTGCTGCTGGGTTGCAGCACAGCAGCGGATTGGCTTTTAGTGCCTGTCACATCTCGTTAGACCTTTTCTGGGTGAGCGGGTGCTCTGCCTCGTTTGCTCTTAAACAGGATCGATGACGGGAACCAAAGAGTGAGAAGAAAACAGCAGAAATTGCGAGGCTGCTGTTCGCAGAAAACGACGTAGAAGCGTGAGGTAATGTAAATGTGAGGGGGGGGGGGCGAGAGGATGACTGTGATAATTGCTCTGTGGTGGAGGGGAAGACGTAAACGTAAACAGGAGGGCTGGTGACAGGAAGCTGGAAGTGTGATAAATAAATATGCATCTCTCTGCTCAGTCAAGTGCTCGTCTTGACACACTTTCTCAGTGGCACAGTTACTAATCGTGGCATAAACAAATTCATTATCTGCAATTACGGCCTCCGGTCTCCGTCCCTGAAATGCAAACTGATAACGCCGACTTGTTGCACAACACAAAGAAGAAGAACTCATAAACAACAAGCAAAAGGCTTTCGCTGCCCACGCCGCACTCCTCTGCAGAGCGTGTGTGTGCGGCAGCTCTCCATCTCGGCTTACGCAGAGTGGAAAGGCTCAGACTACCACTGATGCTGGTTTCCATGGCAACCCCCGTGAACTGAACTCCCCCATCTGTCATGGCTGCCAGCCAGGCAATGGCACTATTGGTTCGAGCATGTTTAGATATGTCTCTTTCTCTCTCTCTCTGTCCATCTCTACTTCTCCCATCTCCACTGTGTGCTGAATTGCCAGAGGGGATGCTGTGCTGTGCTGTGCTGTGCTGTGCTGTGCGTGAAGGGCAAACAGGGTTAGGCTCACATAAACAGGAATGTACACACATGTGCACACACAAATAATACACCATAACACACTCTCACAAAGCCAAAATGAACTTAGACTCCTTTCCTCTGAATAAATACTCCAATAAAAACCAATAGAAGCCTTTATCTGTGAATAGAAAAGCATGATCAATTGAGCCTTAAGGTCACTGGCTGGCCTTTCCCCGAGCCAGAGCCCCGAGGGCAGACTTGGTCCTTCATTGGACGGCCTCTCTGACTGGAAAATCAATTCCTTCCTTTACTACAACCCCCGTTCCCTCTGTGTGTCTTTGCCCTTCATGCCATGTGAGCCCATCCTTACTGGCTTCCTAAAGTACTTCCCTTTTGTTTAGAAGGATGGAGAATACAGAGAGAAAAGGAGAAATAAAGAGAATGTGAATTGAAATGAGTAATTCAATAAAATGGGAGTGAAAATAAAACCTGAGCACAAATTTTTGGAGGGGTTGAGGACAAGCGTGATGAAATGGAAATGGTCTGTAGAAGAGAAAAATAAAATATGCAGAAAGTGCCGAGTGAAAAAGTGAATGTGCAGAACGGTACCTGAGAGAAGAAAAGTGTTGCAAAATGAAACAGGGGAAGAGACGCGGGAGAAACTATTTTCAGGTCGAGAAAGCAGGATTACCTCCAGTCCGTTAAGCCATCCAGTCCCATTTCTGAGTCATCCCTCTAATAGCGTACCTGGCTGTCCCCCAAGCTTGCTGCTGCTGAAAAATATATGAGCGCTGCAGGTGGGGAAGAGGGGAGGGCCAATCTGCAAAGCTAGGCCTGCTCTAAAAACTCAAGACTTTGAGGACAGGATCAAAGTTGGAGCAGAGAACACATGGTACTGCAGGAGCTTAATCAGAGACAGTGATGGGTTTCAAATGAGTCTTACAATGACTCACAGAGCTCTTACAAAATCAGTGAAGGAAAAAAAAATGCGCATAATAACCTCAATCATATTAACATGTGGTTGAGGAGCTTCCAGCGACATCACTAATATAATATCCTGCTTTGCTATATTTGGCTTGCTATAAGCATAAACAGCAGCTTAGTGTCCAAATCTCTGTGTTATTATTAGAAATGTAATTTATGCGCTGGTCACAATCTTATTTGACATATTATCAAGGAGACAATAATGCTGTGCATAAATATTAGCAGAAGTAGGAAAGCAAGCCGCTGTCTTTCAAAACAATGGCAGAGGCAGAAAGAGAAAAAAAGCACGGATCTGAACACAAACACACAAAAAGATTCAAGATGGGTAGATTCCAGCAGCCTGACACATGAGAACAAAAGTTGGGTCTAAACTGGAGATCTGTCAGAGCCTCAGTACACATCTCCTCCTTACACACAGTCCTGAAGAAGTGATGTCACCTTCCATATATATAAAAAGAAAAGAAAAAGAACAGTCTCCTTACATCAATATTTCAGCTGTGAGGCCAAAGAGAAGGGAAGGCACGCACAAACGTGTGTGTTCCTGACAGTGAGTATGAGCTCCAGGCACCGCGGGGCAGCTTGACTGATGGATTGTGGGATTTTTCTTGTGCAGATTAAAGCTACAACTGTACAGCCGTGACTTTACACACTTTAATGTACAGTAGTGTGGCACCGGGCCTCATTCACAAACAGTAACTGTGCTCAAACCATTCCCACACACGTGAATGTTTCATCAGTATTTTCCTACCTGAATTTGTTTGTACTTTACAAAAAAATGTACAAGTGCCACGCACACGCACAAAACACGAACGAATGGCTGTCGGAGAAAATTTAAAACACAGACATTTAACACACAACAATGACATCATCAATTTTTAAATGCTTAAAAAACTGCCTTCTAAAAAAAAAAAAAGCTTCCATTCTTGCTAATTACCACTTACACTCATTCCTTCACAACATCCCACATATGGATGCTTGCACTGCTCAGCAGTGAGTCATTCCCATCTCGAGCTGACAGAGCCGATGCTCCTTGTCCTCCACCTGCTCCCTCCTTTGTCTTCTCGTCTGTTACTCTGTTTGATGTCAGAACTTTTCTCGTTTTCACCTGATCAGGTATTACGCGTCAAGGAACGCACCGTTCACCACCTGGATTATTGCAACCCAAACATCAGCTTATTTTTATTTGTTAACAAACTCCCAAGGAAAGACTGAAAAAGCGCAGCTTTTCTGGTTTCCTCCTCGGACAAAACTATTTATGTTTCTTTAGCTGGAAATCCTGCTGCTTTTTTACACTGCAGGCTTCTCCCTTAGAACGACTTCGGGAGAAGAAAAGGGGAAGTAGCAGTGTGGCTGCGGCACACAGTAATTTAAAATGGTTGATTCAAATATGGAGAGTGTAAACAATAAAAAATGGCTGACATGCATGCTTTATTAATCCAACTCATTTTGCGCACAGATTAAAAAGGTTTCTACACAGAGTTTTTACATACTCCCTTTAAAATACAGCTAAAATATTTGGGAGTGAACGTAGATATTTGTTTTGCTGCAGTTAAATTGCATAAGGCTTTGAGTCTGGGTGATTTGACACCCTTTGTAATTGTGGTTACTTTTACAGTACAGCTGAACAAGAACTGTTTAAATAAAGATATCACTCAGTGATAATTGGAGCCCCTTTTTTGCTTTCATGCTGAGCACTGCACAACTAAATCTCCACAAACCAATGATGAGTACCCTGTTATCTTTCTGAGGCAAAGGTACGCAGAATGGTACAGGAAACTCACCTAATTCTGCTTTGCATGATGAATGCTTTCACTACCTGATTACAGCTGTGAACCAAAATAAATAAAGCAGTAAGCACTGGTGGTTACCAACAGGATAACATAAGAGATAAAGGATTTCACTGGAGCACCAGCAGGCATTGTTCTCTTGTGAATTTCTCGGGCCTGTGAAGAAAGTTCACAGAAAGCCCGTCTCCACCTCTAAAGCTTGACTTGTGCTCCTCCCTTTTGTGCATCTAAACAAAAACGTCTGCCATTTATTCTGCACCCGGACTGTGTTCTTTTAGAACCGCTCGGTCAGTTCCTCCAGTTTAACAACCCGCCTGCACAGGCTGGCTTTTGCAGAACCTTCTATAACGCCTTCTTAATGTTCTTCTGTGTTTTTAACTCTGGAACTGGAAGAGCTACTAAAACAACAAAGCAGGGTGTGGCTACAGCAGCTGTTTGGTATTACCATTGTGATGAAGTCAGCTGTACATTTAGTTTCACTGAAGCATTAGGCATACATTAATCAAGGCGCTGTATTTACAGCTAATATTACTATGAAGTAAGCAAATCCCAGTTGTTCCATCACCAAGAGATGCAGCTACATTTGTGGGAGGATCCACGCCCGGCTATGATGTGGCTGACTTAAAGCAGATATTTAACTCAAGCTTAACAGTGGAAGCTGAGACGGAGTTAATGAATGTAAACACACAGGTTTGGTTTGGTCATGGATTTGTTTTTGACCAGTTTACAATATAAGGTACTTCAGTCTTCTGTGTCTTCCTCCACGTCAGTGGCTTACTTTTTAAACTTAACGTCACATTTAAGCTTCTCATCTGAACTCTAAGACCTTTTAATTATTTAAAAATGGGACACTGAAATGGCCGGACACTAACGGCAGACCTGACACAGCATCTCTCTGCCTCTCACTGTCACACCGTTTTTGTGTCTCACATGGCTGCATCGCATGTCTCACGTGCCCCTGTGTGCTACATTTACACTGCTGCAGAGGAAATGGGAAGATGCACAGGCCAAAAACAAAACAAAAACCTCCATCGCACTGAAAATGATCCACTACAGTTTACAGGCGCGAGTTAGTTCTTATCCTGAACGGTCATCACTAAACGCAGAAAGTGATACGAGGCAGCTTCACCGACGCAGCTGGATTTAAACTGGATTTAAAATGACTGAGGTCTGGACTGGCTAAAAGTGAGAAAACTGCCTGAGAGACTGTTTTAGTTCAGTTCTTGTGTTAGCATCACTGAGCCCATTCAGAAAAGTCTTGGTAGAAGTGCAACTGCAGGGGTGTGTGTGTGTGTGTGTGTGTGTGTGTGTGTGTGTGTGTGTGTGTGTGTGTGTGTGTGTGTGTGTGTGTGTGTTGATCGGTCTGAAATGGTTGCAGTGTGACACTTTAGTTCAGTGAAAAACGAATGCTGGGGGGAAATAGAATTAGATCCCTAAAAGTCGAGGCTAACGAGTCGGAACAGTCTCCTTTGTAGAAAATTCTTCTCTGGGTGTACAACTTATTACAAAGTTTTACTCCACATCTCCATCCTCCCCATTCTACCTCTTTATTGTAAAAGCAAAGAAAACCCCCAAAGACGAGATCAAATCCAACACTGAAAACCATTTGCAACAACTTCCACTGGCTGAGAATCAGATTTCACCATAAGACAGTCTTTACTTGCAGTGTTCTCCAAGCTGTGAAAATGCAGCAAATCCAAGCAGAGATATCTCCTTTTTTTTGGTGCCTCACCCTCGCCATGCTTTCCCTTTCCCATTTGTTATCTACTCTCCACGCTACAAAAAGAGAAGAGCTGTACTCACAGTGGGAAAGATCACAAAGTAGGTCATTTCGAAAACAGGGTGAAAATGCACTGGCAGCGAAAAATGCAATCGATTAAACCGGCAATGGGGGGTGGAAAAGGGAAAAAGGAAGGAAAAAAACAAATGAAAAGTTGGTCTTTGGTGTACATGGAGAAGTGGAGTTCAGAGGTGAAGCTGCCCGAGTGAGGCTCACATCAAAGCGCTCTGTACAGCAGCTGAGATCCAGTTCTGCTCGAGGCCTTTGTGCAAGACAAAGAAGGGGAATGGTACAAGCTATGGTGAAGTTACTACTGGAGAACACCGTCAACCTCTTTGTTAATCACACTGGCAAACATGGAAGATGCATTTCATTCTTCTTCCAGTGCACTGCACCCCATAAGACAAATTAGACTTCACAATATTGTGAGAACTAGTCTTCAAAAGTCCCATGAGATGCTGCATGAAGTTTGATGATACATAAACACGAGCTGAAAAGGCCTCTTCTTGTTAATATGCTAAGCGAGTGTTTGTGCTTCTTTCTGCACAGTGAGCGAGATCTGCGCTGCCGCAGTCAGGGAATAGAGATGCTGACTATGAAGGGCCATCGAGACTCCCTAAAGTGATTGAATAAAGAGCTTTTTTGTGATCCACAAGTGGGAAATTGTAAGTATTTCAAGCAGGTGTTTCCCAGTTCTTTAGTTTGGGCTGGAATCAAATATAAAAGAGCTTAAAAATGCTGCTGTTGTGTCTGATAAGAACTGATTTAAGTTCAGCAGCAGCTTGTCCGTTTTCATCCTCTCTTCTTCCTGCTCTGATTCCAGAACAGCACTGCTGCTATTATCCTATGAATCTTTCTGTGGAGCTTTGAAATGTGTGTGATTGGATGAGTACATTTTAAACTTTAAAAGGGGAAGACCCCTGAGTGTGTATCACACACGTAGAGCTGCATGCAAGTATGGGCAAAGCATTTCTCAAAATGAAAAAGCTGGGCAGCATCTTTCATTCCAAACTCCAAACCTCAGGTATGAAATGCACGCCTAAATCATAGACTGTACATAAAAGATGGATTTGGCTTTCCTGATCCCCCCACTGCTTGGGACTTTTCCCCCCCAATAGTCATTTTGGAGTGTTGTGATGTGGTTTAAAATCTATTTTTGTAACAGCTGATTCTGCTAAAATCACCTGCAGCTCAGTGCTGCTCCTCAGCCTAACCTCTGCACTAAGATCCTTTAGAGCAAAAGATGGCAAGATGTGTGTTGACCACTGGAAGGATTGCCACATGGTATCCTTATTCCCAGAAGAAAGCAGGTGAATGACTGCCATCAATAACATTTACTCACGCAAGCTGCTCCGAGTCCAGCGTTCACGGACGCCCCGGTTAAACAAAAAGGACACGCTTCTCACCTCTACATTTCATCGTTTAAGGGATCAGTGGGAGATAAAAAAGCACCAGAAATGTGCAAAGCAAAAGCCTTGATCTCTGGGGGATACTGTCACTGCTCCACAGATGGTGGAGGCTATCAGACACTGCAGTCATTACAGCTGCACAGCAGGAGGCTTAAACAAGCCTGCGTGTGTTTGTACAGGAGGTCAACTCCGTGTTGGATCCCGTCACTCTTTGTCCTTCTCTTTATACCATCAAACCAGCGAGTTAAACATTACCCACCAATCACCGTTGCCTTTGGCATTTCAGAAGGACAATGAAAACATATCAAGGCTCAGCAGAGTTTACTTTAAACACATTAGGTCGATCAATACGCTCGCACAAACCGAGTCAGCGCCGATAACAAATACAGGCAGCCTCAATTAGCTGCTCATTACCAAAGGGTGACCGCTCACTTGTCATGTGGTTACGCCTCCACTTGTGTTCATTAAATGTAATCAATGTATCAATCAAAGGCTCATTTGTTTTCATATACTGACATAAGACTTTTCTTTGAAGCGGCAGGAAAGTGGAAATGTGCAGCGTGAATCTCATTCACAGGCATGCCGCGAGCCTGACATGCTAACAGATTACCTCGTCTTACCTTTTTAAAACTTTCATCTCACATTCAGAGGGGCAGCTATCACAACCTCAGAGATAATAATCAAGAGAAAACTATGCACTGAGCAGACAAGAGAAAGAGTTTTAAAGACTTAATAATAATAAAAAAATGTCTCCACTTTCAATAAGTTGGAAACTCAATGACCGCCTAGTAAAAGCCCTCGAGGATGTGATCACTCCTGAGTGTTCAGTAAACAGTGTTGAGAACCTTAATGCAAAAGCATTTTTGGAAAAGCTTAAAAAGATACTATTAACTATTAAAATTAGAGGTCAGTTTCATAAAGTTAGACTTTGACCATAGCGTAGAGAAACCAAATAAAGATGTCAAACTTCATCTGTTGCACAAAGCAGTTTGTCATAAATTCTGACTAAAATACGACACTTTTGTATCTTCTTAGCTTGGCAGAAAACATTTGTCTTTTAAAAGAATTCAACAATTAAAAAGGAGATTTTACCTGTAAAATTCAGCAAAAAAAGTGGGCCAAACATTTTTTATTTTCATATGGAAAAAACTACAGTTGCAGCAGAAAGTGTAATGCAAACCTGCAGCAGAGCGTAGATGCTGTCGCTTCCTGATGTTTCACTGAACAAACAAATCAGTTTGTCTAACTTATATTAGAACAATCTATGAGCAATATTAAGACAGGTCTAATGAATTTAGTTTTTGAAAACCTGTACTATCACGTTAAACATTCTCATACTTTTCCCACCATTTTGACATTTTCAGATGAAATCAGTAGTTAAAGTATTTCTGCAGGCTGGACGTTACATAAACCAGGATAAAAGGCAAAAACAGACACATATGCAGCGCAACACAGCACAGATGGAGAGGTAATGAATAAAGTAAGAAGATGGGAAAATGTGAAAGGATAAAGGGAAACTTGATGAGAAGACAAATGATGGGGAGTTGGAGGTAGGGACAGAGCTGGAAGAAGAAAAGCAACGAGGCTTCACTCTGAAATGGGAGGAGGGATAAGAGAATGGACCAAGAGAGAAGAGAAGAAGAGTCTGAGGGAGGAGGCAGGGGAGAAACTGTGCTGAGGCTAATCATAATTGGCCTGACAGTGGGAGATGGTATGGTGCTGTTGCTGGGTGAAACATGTGTGTTTAGGGGTGGGGGAGGAGGACAGTGTAAATGTAAAGGTCAATGAAGAAACGGAGCCCATGAAATATCAAGGCTCTGACTTCATTCCTGCTACTGAACAGCACTTAACTTATGCTTTCATCCACACCGAGAGCAAGATCCACGACTACAGTAAGAGCAAACATTATGCCCATACACAGATATGAGCAGAGCTCCTGTGTGAATGCAGAGGCTGCTACTGTGCTGGTGAGCGGCCATGCGGCAGAACAAATGTAGTGTATGCAAATAGATGCATACACTCCGTACTGGTGACTGCTGGGCCATAAAAAACTGACTGTATAAACACATTTCTCTCTCTCCTTCACCAACGAGAGCGCTTATTAAACACCGAAGAGCAACTATTGCTCAAACAATTCAATGCAAATGCATTTGTTCTGCATTAACTTCATCACTTACACAACTGTTTAAATACCAGGTTTGAATCAAATAAAGTTGAAATTAAATGTAAAACCAGCCAAAAATAACACATTAAAGCCACTCCGGCCAAATTTCTGCCACATGAACGAGGAGTAAACCCGAGCTGAGCCTCTCGTTCAATTTGCAGTCGTGATCTCTTCATAATCATTGTCTGATTTGATGCATCCCCGGCTGGCACTGCACCGTGATGCGTGCCGCATTTGAAGGGCAGTTTTAAAAGGCAAAGTTCAGAGTTGAGATCAGAAAGCTGAGACATGAATTAAACAGCAACAATGTTGCAAATAATTCACTGAAGTTCCGAGGCAGAGAACGTCCTATGAAAAACTGATCCTTGTAAATAGCTCAAACTTTACTAAATCCAGCCACACTTATCACAGCCCATTAGAGCACAGCTGAAATGAGGCTTAATAAATCTGTCCCAGAGTGCTGTATCCGTCAGAGGGTCACTAATTACATCACAAGTACCATGGCAAACAGACACACTCCGTTAACATTCACACAAAGTAATGATCCTCATCACTGATTAATATGTGAAAAACTGTTTGGATAAATCAATTATTAAGTCTCTAAATTTTTGGATGGACTCAGTGATTTGAATCATCTCCGCTGGAAAACATTCAGTTTGTCACCATCACTTTCAGAGACTTCAGAACAGCTAAACAATAAGGTGAAAAACACTGTACATAAAAGACGGAAGTAGCCTCCGTGATGCTTAGCAATCAGTTTGTTAAGTCCCATTTTGAAGGCCTGAATTTCTAAATGGATCCATACACTGCGTGGGTGTATAACACAGGCACCTGCTAATTGGTAATACATGAATAAAATATAAAAACTTTCACCAAAATCTCTCACCGCAAACATGGCTGAGAGGTCCAGTCTGGCAACTCAAAACATTTGAGGTGTAATTATCTCCTTCTGCATTTTTGGGACTATTTGGATCAGCGGAGCGGCTGGCTTGGAGTAATGTTCAGTATCCGGGTTGACTGCTCACCTATACAGTATATATGAGCCTCTGCACTCAGCCCGTCTCTCTTTCCTCCAGGTCATTTGGTTTGCTTTTCATTTTTGTACTTGCACAGCACATGTCTAAAAGCCACGTGTGGTCTCTTTATTTAGGTCCATCTCTCTGAGCCCGAGTTGTGACAGATGTGGCTCTGCCTGTGTCAGCAACAACCAGTCAATCAAAGTGACCACACCCCTTTAATAAAATATCAGTGGGGGAATTATTCAAAAAGGTTCCAATGAAAAAGGAAATTATCAACAGCATTTTTGTACCAGGCTGTAAACGTGTTTATTTCTGCTGTGAAGATGGGTACTGACTTGCTCTTGGAAGGAGCCTTGAGTAGTCATTCAAACACATGGAAATGCACTTCCAAGGTTGCTCCATTATCTAATATTATCATTACCAATTTCAAATATGAACTTTCAATACATAGATACAGATTCTGTGTGCTATACAAGGCACAAAGTAAAAAAAATGTATTTGTCTTTTTTATCGTATTCTATTATTTTTTGTTATTTGATCCAACACCTCTTTGGTCCCCGTACATGAGAGAAGGAGAAATATAGAGAGGCAGACGGGTTCAGCAGTGTTTGGGGCTCTGCGGTGGAAAAGTAGGTCAGACTGACGTGCACATTCATAAACATTTTTGCCATACGCTCCCTCTGACACACACTGCCCATTTTCACACTTCTAAGTATCATCTCTAATGTATGCTTACCCAGTCAGCACACCTAAACACACAATCCTCACAGTCACAACAACACAAGCGCTCGGGTTTGGCTACTCGCCATCCATCACTCCGCCCGGCCAGCCTCCTCCCCCAGGCTGCAGCACGGTGCCAATGAGACGAGCAGGACTACCCACTGGCCCACATAACAATGACTCCAAGTGTATGTCTGAGTCGCTCTTATGTGTCTGCAAAAAAAAAATTGTGAACTTGCAAGCAGTTTAGAAGATATAAAACAGATATGAAGGCTGACCTTGAAGACCCTTTAGTCAAATTTGGCACAAAGAAAAGCACTATTACCCTTTCTATGGAAGACCAAAGCTACCATGATAAAAAGTTAATGAAGAAATTAATTCGACCTGATAAAAAAAATATGCAAACACAGTAATAAAAAATTTAGGTACTAATTAATTTATAAAATCAACACTCTTCAAATAAAACTGAACCAAATACTGAAAATATGATGATTTAGGCAAAAAACAAACAAACAAACAAAAAAACAAACAAACAAAATATAATTTTTACCGTTATTTTAGGAAGGTGATGAAATGTGACATACACTGATATATTTTATATTTGATTATCTAAATGTCCGAGTACCCCGGGCATTTCCTGTTGGGACTATAGTGAGTGAACCCAGTGAATGAATAAATTGTAAATAAATGTATGGGAAATAAATTGTACAAAAATCATTGTTAAAATAATGCAACAGAAATTTGTTAATATAAAAAATTTAAATTAAATGGTAAAGTATCTAAATATGGGAATAAATTTAAAAAGCCAATAAACACAGGCACTAAAAAAAACAGTGCTATTAATTAATCCATGTGATGTCTTATAAATAAATGACAATGACTAACATTTATACTATTAGGACTATTGCTTAGTCTTCAATGCCAAACAATGCATATTGGTGCCTTAATTTAAGAAATATAAATAATATTGCCTACAAAAGTCTTTATTCATTTTACAAAAAGCAAGATTTCCTAAATATGACAAGTCTGAGCTGCAGCTTAAAGAAACACCCTTAACTATTTAACCAAAGACTGGTCTTGGTTCAGTATTTTGTCAATGTTTCCATGCTAAAGCAAGGAAAAATGCACAGAGGCTCGAGTATCTAGACAGAAAAGCTAAAATAAAGCATGTGTTGATTTTTTCTAACGCACCACATCCATCTCAATCCTTTTTGTGTTCTTCTTTCTAATATTTAGATTTCGTTGTTTGGTTTTGTTAGCATGTTTCTTTTTTCTAGTTCTCCATCTGTGGTATGAGATTTGCTGTTATTATCTGCAGCCAGCAGGGTTATTAATGGATCGCATACGTATCAGACAAACATGGATCCAATGGTTGCTATGGGAACTGCATCCGCAGCGCCCCAGAAGTGGGGGGGGGGGCAGGAGGAGGCGGATGAGGAATGTTAAGTGAAAAACAAGAGGGGGAGGGGGATGAGGAGCAGCGGTGGGGTGGGTGATGGATAGAGACAGAGGAAATGGAGAAGGAGGGATGGAGGGAAAGAGGAGGAGAGGAGAAGCCCACTTCTATCAGTCTGAAATATTTGATTCAGCAGAAAGGGTGACCTTGGAGAGGAAGACAAAAGCAGGTCGGCTTTCTCCCTCGTTCTCTTTGTTTTTCTTATCACTCCTCCCTGCCACCCTCCCCCTCGCCCTCCTTTTATTAAAGATATTAGTGCCATCTCCGGATAGAACAGAAAAAGCACTTTGGCACATTTATTGAACAGCAGTTTTTGTTCTTAAATATTAATTAGTCTCTGCAGCTAAAATACACAGCAAACAGACCTGATTCCTATAAAAAGAAAACCTGCATGAATGGATGGCACTGATCATTCAAAGTACCATATCAGTGTGTTTTATCCCATTTACTGTAAATTTAATGCTCTTCCAGTATCCAGGTAACAATTCTGCGAACCTTATTGCTCTGTTTTAGAAATTAGGGTGAATTTCAGCAGCAATTGCATGAAGGTAACGTGTGAGTCTGTTCTTCTCATGGTGCCAAATAATGCTGTTTGGGTCAAAGCTGCTGCCATCCTAGAGACACGTGCCTCACTGTGACACAGCACTCCAATCTCATCACCCTTGTTCTGGACCTACTCGTAAACACCACTTTTCAACAAGCAGGTATATTGAGCTGGGATGTATTATAACCGAAACTATGATCTTTTCCTATAAAAACTAACCAATCAATTTTTGGTACCCAAACCAAACCAAGTAGTGGGTAAAAGCTCGACTCAATATGAAACTGATGAGTGAATGAAAACCAAGTTTAACAACAAAACAGGAACATGAACTGAGATTCCCAGACTGGGACACGTGTGACTCTCTGGCTTCCTTATGCAGCCTTTGATGCTCTTCAGAACGGGACTCACGGGGTACAATATTATATTCAGGAACAGACTCCAAAAACACCTTGCTTGTGCCACTGTGACACCGGCGACTCTGAACAAAACAGCAGCACTTGATGCCCTGCGAGGATATTTGATCTAATAATCTGGCCTTGAGGTCACAGACAAAAATGATTTTCTCGTGTGTCCCCGATCAGTTACAACCTTTGACGAACCCTCGGTGGACTCAGCTTTCAGTGATACAGCAGCTCTCGGCACCGAGCTGCCATGAAAAAAGATTCCAGTAAGAAGCAAAATATGCAAATCTTGACTTTGGGAAAATAAAGTCTTCTAAGTTTTCTGGTATGTTCTGGTTACATCAGGTTCCATTCATTTGTATGTGGTTTATAAAACAGCTGGATTGTTGAATCTTCATTGAGTTGTGTAATCCATCGCAGTGAACATGCAGGTTAGTGCCAACTTCACCCCTCATTCTGGCTTAAACATACGGTACAGACTGGAGCTCCTTCACATATCCCCCAAAAAACAATTCAGCCTTCAGTTCAACGCTATAAGCTCTCAATCTTACTCTTTCTGAATTACAACCAAAGCATTCTGGGATTACAGCCAGACACATTAACCACCTCTGACAGGATCTAAAGGTCATAACACGACAGATTTGTGCTTCCTGTTTTTGATTTGCCATTGAATAGAATTAGATTTTGATACAAAACACTTCGGTTTCCTGTATGCATGTTTGTGTCCTTACACATGTTTAAACATCCACTGTGGAATAATGAACTATGTAAAAGGCTTCCAGGGGACGACTGCAGTTCTAACTTCAGTGTCTGGAAAGCAGTGCAGGCTGAGATGTAAACTGTGTAAAAATCCTGGCACGGTTCCTCAAAAATCTTAATATACTCAAACAAATGAGGATGACTCTCATAATGGAGGAAGATGGCCTTTACGTGGATAATATGACTAAAATTACTTAAGAGCAAAGAGAAAGGAAATTAATGAACACAGCGACGCCAACATGTCTGCAGAGTCTGACGACATCATCTTACAGTGCGCTACCGGAGACGAATGTGATCCCTGGTTCGTAACCGAAACCAAGAACACACAAATGAATCAGACTCTATTCAGATAAATATGACGTTTCAATAACCAGTGCCCTCTTCATTCTCTCCTTCCCTTTCTGTTATCTCTAATTTGATCCATTTTTCTGCATCACTTGCAGTTTCTTCCTCACCTCCCTCCCTGTTATCTCCCTGTTCCTAACATTGTGCCCCCCCCCCCCCCACCCCCACCCTGCAAGCATTCTGACTTAACACCCCTCTGGGTCAGAAGCAGACAGGGGGGAGGCTAAATGCTAAAGTGTTTAGGGAAGGAGGCAGGAAGCAGAAAGAGAATCTGACCACATCACTCTGATCAATGAAGGGTTGTGTACTGCACACTACTGCTGACTCATGCTGTCGGACAGGAGGGGGGAGAAGAGGAGGAATAAAATGAAGAAGTGGGAGGGAAACAGAAGGACAACGGGTGGGGTAGAGGTTAGAGGAGAGTAAGAGAAACAAAGTATGAGTGGATGTAACCAGTAGGGGGGTAAATCTAAACGCATCTGTCACAAAGACGAACCTGGACAGTTTGCAGAGGCAGAAAAAGGGAGGAAGAGAGAAAGTAAGCCAGGATGTCCTCATGCAGGCATCAAGTGTTTGGTGAAAACATCTACAACTGTAACAAACTAGTGCTTTAATTATTGCAGCAAGCTCCACACTGGCAGCACCTGAGACATCTACACTCATCCAGTCCTCTGATGTGCAGCCTGGAAGCTCTCTACAACAAGCAGATGGACGTCCATGAAATTATGCACAAACTCTTTAATAGTTTTAAGCTGAGCGAAATGCTTTAAAATTAAAAATGACTTGAAATTCAACTTCATGACCTCCAGTCATGTCATACTGACCAAACTGCTGCTTTTCTTTTAGCAGAAAAACGGTTCCATTTCCACTTTAACCAAATCATTTTCTTCCTTTTCATATTTTTTTCTTATTAAAACAAAAAATTAGTCAACATCATTCTGGCAATTTCCTGAATCCTGGTCCAGCTATTATTTGCTTTCTTTCTGTAAAATCTCTCAGTTATCAGCTGGACTGCCAAGAAAGGCAGAGGCTTTTATGTTCTCCTCCGAATCAATTCAGCCATGTTTACTGATACCACAACTTTTTTATTATTTAACCAAGCTAGCTAGTGTTAGCGGGTAACTTAGTGCTCCACCCTCTCGTCTAAATTTGTTCACTCCTGGCTCCAAAAAACCAAGATGGCAACGAACAAAAAGCAAAACAAATGGCTTCAAAATTTAAGTCTAAAAGCAACAGGTGACGTCAAGGTGGCTGTGCCCATCATTTATTTACAGTCTATAGTGATTAGGTAACTTAACATATGATAAGTTTTTAATTTTTTATCTTAATAAAATAATGTCTCAATACAGAGTTTTGAAAAAAAAAGTTTGATTACTGTGATAGAAAATCTGGTATTGTATCAGCACCACAGCCAGCAGGCAAGAATCCTATTAATGTCTCCAACCCGCACACACATACACACACAATCCATCTACTGCACTGGGTTTTTCATTAGTCACTGTGGACACTGACAGCGGTGGTAGCGGTCAGTCCACCAAGCCAGAACCAAGCTGTTGCTACAGAGACTTTCCAGAATGCTTTTCTAAGAAACCAATTCCAGCTGCTCACAGAGCACAGCAGCAACAATGACAGAATACAGCAGAGATTACGTGAACAAAGGATTTAAAAGAATCAGTCACAGGGTCATTCAGGAGGCACAAAGTGTGCCAAGAAGCTTCAAATGGCACACTTTGAACAACATTAACATGCCATGAAAAACACCAAATGTCACTTTCAACTGTCAAAAAAATCCCACTGTTATTGCTTCAAGCGAAAACTTTTTCTTTTTTTTTTTGCATAAATATGCTGAATTTCATTTAGCTACCACCTGGAGCTCATCGCCTATGAGAATTGAAGATGAGAATGAATAATTCATTACAAAGTTATTTTTACATTTGTCTCTCAGTGAGGAAGGGTGTGAGTGAAAGTGGAAGTGTGTGATGCACCACTGAATGAGACACTCCAACACAAAAAATACAATAAGAAATAAAGCACATATTCTATTAAGTCACGAGGCCTTTTTAAAATGTGCATAACACCTTTAAGTAATGCTTTTCTTCTTTCTTTCTTTGGTGGTTAACTTTGGGTCCCAAAGCATGTTAGGGCATGAACAGGTATGCAAGTGCAAGATGAAGTCGAGTTATACTTTCTCATTTGTGTTCTTTAACATGATCAACAATTTTAAGGTGGGCTTGATTTTTGGGGGAATGCCAAAAACAGATTTTCCTTCAAATTTTTATCACTGAACAGATCATCTATCTTCGGGTGTATCAACATATGGCCTTTTTTAAATGAACCAAACAGAAAAGGGACTCACACCACTTTTCCACTGACACGGTGCTGTGGCCGAGTTCATTAACCATTCAGCACTTTTCCACCACAAACTCACACAGTTCTCAGCCAACAAATCGGTTCCGTTCCAGCACCATAAACTAGCTGGTCTGTAACCAAGGAACGTGTGATGGGCGTGTGTGAAGGGCGTGGCTCTGCCATGTCTGTACCCTTCAGCTTCCATTTCTGAACCAGGAACCGCCTACACCCACATATGTAAAGGATCCGCTCACAAAGCAGTGGAAACGCAGGGCCGTTCTTAAAGGGTTCGCCGGGCACTGGGAACCAGCACCGGCACTGGCACCATGTCAGTGGAAAAGTGGTACCAGTTCTTTTGGCATTTACATCCTGAGCACCTGTGAAAAAGGACTCTGGTCTCTCTCTCTCTCTCATGTAATCTCTGATGGGGTCTCATCTTCTTTGTGATCACACTATGGAGCTCTCTGACCTTCTCAACTCTGGATTATGATTGGTGTCATTTTTCTCAATTTTTTTAGTTTTGCAAACTAAACAATCAGTCGACTTCATCTCAGCCAACTAGAATAATAATAGTCTAATAATATCATATATAACAGCATAAAAGTCAATGGGGCATTTTCCTGTGTGTAGTACATTTTTGTATTAACACCTGCATACTTTTACTTAAGGAATATTATCAAAAACTGGTATGTGTCGCACTTTTCGCAGCTTCAGTACAGCTCGGAGAGCAGTCCGAGTGTTTCTTTTGTGCAAACTACTGGCGGTCTTGCCAACTGGAGCGATCGCAAGGAGGCTTTCTGTGCAGCACCTTACAGCTCTGTGCAACCAGTTTAACTCTAGTGATTGCCACCAACCACTCAACAACCAATCACGGAGTTTTCCTCAGTGACTGACGGTTACCAGACGGTCACTAATTGGTATAGAGACCAATTAGTGACCAATTGACTGGGGCCTTAAGTATAGGATATGTTAGTGTTTCACCTTTTAAAGGGCACCTATTATACTAATTTCCAAATTTCTATTCTTGGACTCTACTAGAAAATCTTTGTATGAATCACAGAAAATAATCCTTACTTGTCTCATACTCTGCCTGGGGCAGCATCTTAGTTCAGCCAGTTTCTGATTGGCTGTCTCTCTCAAATAAAAGACTTCCATGGCCGGTGGGTGGGACTAATCTGCTCATAGTGAGCCCTATGTGTCTCACATGACCATATTTGGGGTATTAATTGTCACTGACATCATTCAGAGCCAAGATTATAAACAAATGTGAAATTAAGCATTTAGAGCTTTTGGCTCACATAGATTACTTGCAGATGCTCTGACCTCAAAAGTTGAAACTTTCTCCGTGTTTAACATGAACACTCACCATTATCACAATATATATGACAGAAAATAATGAAAAGTCCCCTTTAAATACATTTTTAGGGTTAGGACAGACACATTTTAATGCCTTTTCCATTTCTTGCCTGTGGGAAATTATTTCTGATATGATTTTCTCTTCCTTTGACACTGCACTGCAATTTGGTCCTAATGAAACCCCTCGCTTCCATATGAGCTGGATAATCAGAGAAAACCATCATGTTTCTCTGCATTATTGATAGTTGTCCCTTTGATGTGTTCTTGGTGGCATGAACAAGAAATGAGACATCACAAAATAACTAGACTGGGTTATGGTCTATACAGTCTATGATATAGACCTGCTGCTCTCTTCTTACTATTTGAGCATATAAAGTCTTCAATGAGAGGGCAGAGCATGCATAAGGTCTTCTGGGTTGTCTGAGTCTGTCCTTGTTTTTAATGTGTGACAAATGCAGCGTGTCTACTCTGCTATCCTGGCAGAGGATTTGTGGGTGTGCTGCAGTCACTGCTGCATGGTGTGCATGGCAACACACACACACACACACACACACACACACACACACACACACACACGAGGGAAAGACAGAAGAAAGGGGGTGGCTCTGTCTCGTCTAAATATAGGCCTCAACAGCAGCACAGACTTAAATATTTCATTGCCTCCTCTCCAGAAATGAGGAAGGGGGGAGCCAGGGGAGAGAAAAGGAAAGGTTGAGAAAGAAGCAGAGAGAGAGAGGAAGAGAGAGAGATGAGCAAGTAGACGGGAGCCTTAAGGGGTTCAGTAGACACTGAGATCAGGACAATAGGGATAGTCAGAAATAGGAAGAAGAAAGAAGAAGAGGAGAAAAGGATGCACAGAGGGAGAAAGAAAGGAGGGAGGCTGGAGGCAAGGGAACCTAATCCCTCCTCCTCCTCTTTATGCAAAATAAGACTGAAATATTTCTGAATTTCTCCAGTCAAGTGGTGCATCACGGATGATAAGAGGGTTATCTTCTTATGTATGCGTAGCCGAAATCTCTGAATCACTTCAGTCTGAGGGAACTTGGTATTGATAAGTTTGTGCTTGACGCTATAAAAAATGCTTTGACTCCTCAGCAAAAATAAAAAATTGTAATAATGGAAAATATCAAACAGATTAATGTCAAGCAGATTTGGAAACTGTCAAAGGGAAATGGCACCACACGGAAACTCGAGTATCCGGCCGCAGCCGTGACAAGAAGAGGATTTATTCACAGTGGCGGTGTCATTCTGTTTTGGCCTCGATGTCACTTTGAGGGGGATAAAGTGTTGCTTTGTTGCTGCTGTAAGCTGTCCTCCTTCCTGTCTGCTATTGTGGACATTGTGCGCTGTGCAGCATGCTGAAGGAGAGATAAAGGTTAAAGCCACATCTACAGGGAGCTGCAGCAGCAGCAGCAACACTGGATGCAAAAGATGCTACAGTACACGAGCATGAGCACAATCACATACAGACCGCCTCGCAGGAAATCCTCCACATGCACACAAACACACAAATCTACTAAGAAGAAAGGCAAAAACAGGAACACAAACACATGCTGGTGTTGCCTTTGTTCTGTCACTGTTTCGCAGTGATGGATGAGCCTGAATGTGAAGCACATACTGGGTCATTACGTGACGCCCGCTGGAGCTTTTTAACAGCCCGACACCTACAGAGAAACGGGCTCCACAGTGGAACAAGATACCATCACCAAATGATGAAGGACGTCCTCACCTCCCTTACACACAGGTGAGGCTGCAAGCACATTAAAACACCAAGACGAGCAGATGCAGGCACATCTGTCTGCATGCAATACTGTGTCCCACCCGCTCACACTCAGGTACAATGAGAGACGAACATGAACAGAGAAATCAATACATGCGGCAGACTCTACTGAGCCAATTCAGCGTGATTTAAAACATGCTTTATTAAAACATTAATCACACCGGCAGCAGTATGGGTACGTCTAATGAACCAAAAAGGTCAACTATCAACACAAACCTGCATCTCGATTTAAGGAGTCTTTTAGCAGAAACTGTTGAGTGAGTTTATTTTAACATTGATTCATTTATTTTGTGTTCTCAGAGTTTAAACTTTGACATTTTCTTCTGCTGCAGAACGAAGACACGGAGCAAACTGGCGACAAGCCGGGATTCAAACTTGCGCCACCCGCACCGCAAAGCGGCATTTGAATGTGGTCGTCTGCTCAACTTTGTGTTCAGTGCTTTCCAATATCAGATGGCTAACATGCTAAACTGGGATAATATCATTAGAAATGCTGAAATCAGTTGTGTGCTGGATGACTGAGCGAGCTGACCCGGTCGCCTGGTTGGTTGTTTTTAGTTTTTTTGTGTCCTTGAGAATCCAAAAGAAGTCGCTTGTAAAGTCCAAAGCTTGTAAAGCTGAGAAGTGCGACACCGCGGTGTGAAGAGTGAGTTATACTCTGAATGTGCTGCAATCTATCATTAGCATAACTACCAAATGTGGCAGCATCGAGACCTGACATTGTAAGGTCGACGCTAAATGCTGTGGAGCAAAGTATCACTTTAGCACCGTGCTTAAGATAGATGTGTGATGCTAGTTTTTAACCCACACCAACAGGCTGTGTTCACCCCCCCCCCCCCGAATAAAGCAGCAAAATTGAGAGCTGGATGTGGAAAAAAAGTTTCATTTATATTTAAAGAGAAGATGAAATTTTCCTCAATAACTTCAATATGTGAGCAGGCGCAGCACATACTGTAACAATTATAGAAGAACGGCACCTTTAGACACATCCTGTCTCTGTTTTCGTCCATTTTCTGATCTGCACCACATTTCGCACACATAATCCACTTTTCCAGGTGCTAATCCTCTTTAATCGAATCTAATGAGTCAAATAAAATGTACTGGGTTCAAGCTGGGGCAAAAAAATTGAACTTTTTTATGCCGTCAATAAAGGACGGGCTGCGCTTGAACATGTCTGATGTTCACAGCTGTGAACTTTCATGACATCACTGGGCTGCCAAAAAAAACAAAAGAAATCAGTGAAAAATCTATGAATACCAGTCAGTTTAATTTAAAAGCTCAGTTTTTCCAAGGTCCCGTGACCCCAAATCAGATACGCAGAAGAAATTTGTGACTTTGCAAAAACACTAACAAATAAATTTATGTAAGAATATAGATTTACTGATTTCGTCTTTTTTACTAGCTTCTTTCGATTGCGCCCTTATTTGAGGGGGTTCCCACAGTGGGTGGATCCACTTATTTGATTTAATCTGCAGTACAAGGGATATGTGAACGTGAATGTTCAGGAAAGGCCTTTCATATTTCAGCACAACAATACTACACCACATACTGCAGCTGTTACAACAGCGCGGCTTCTTCGTAGAAGAGTCCGGGTGCTGAGCTGACCTGCCGGCAGTCCAGACTTTTTACTAACTGAAAACATTTGGCAAATAAAATACCACAAAGACGACCCAGGACTGAATCCTACAGTATATCAGAAGAGGATGGGGCGACATTCCTCTCCCAAAAGTCCAGCAGCCATGTTAGCGCTCCCCTTAGCAACTGGACAGCTGTCACCGAGTACCAGTCCACATTTATTAATCACGATTGGATTGATATCCTATCAAAACATCTGATCGGTGCATCCCTACTAAACATAGGAAAAAAACCCAATAACGTTATTAATACAATAAAAAATGTTCTCAACTGAATACAAAAACAAGCAAAGATGCAGAGATCAGTGTCCTGAAGAGAGCCCATATTAAGTGAACATTAGGGTGTAAGTGGGGACAGCTGTTGCTGTGTCCTCTATATGCCTCACAATCCTCCTACCACAGGTCACATCAGTCAGTACCACATATGAGCCAGCGTGACTGGATTTGACACACTGTAATGTTCCAGAAATTCAATTGAGACAATTTGATTATTTTCTCAATTTAGGAAGCACGTTGTTCCTGCAGCTATGCTGGAAATTATCTCAAATGGGAGCCACACAAGGTTTAAGTGGGGGCAATATGCTGATTATTAACTGAAAGCAGTTCTCTCTACACAGTAAATAGAAGAAATGAGGTGCCTTAACCTCGCGACACCCACAAGTCTTTAAATCAAAAAAACTACAGCTAGTTTTTCTTGGGCCATTTTAGGTGAAAATATTGAGGCAGACAAACAAGCGATTCTGCTTTTTGTCCGTCTTCTGGTTACTACTTGTTTCCCTCACCGCTTACCTCTTGAAATGGCTAAGAAGGGTGCCAACCAGCTCCCCGATGCGGCTCTCGTTGGCGGGCACCATACCCTGCAGGCACACCACGAGATCCCTGCTGTCCTTGGTGTGGAACACAACCAGCTGGTCCTTCCCGGGGGACACACTCAGCCCGGTCACCTGGGACACACCAACAGAGAGGACAGTTAAACAGATAAACATGCATATGAAGCAGAGAAACACACACACACACACACACACACACACACACACACACACACACACACACACACACACACACACACACACA
>JAVDPK010000327.1:310616-327817 GCA_034780415.1 Cichlasoma orientale | reverse complement strand
CATTCACTGTAAATAAATCTTACACCGCCAACCTCCTGTGAGTCTGTCTGAGTCTCCTGCGCTCCCCGGCCTGTCAGACACGCTATGGAAGTGAGCCAGAGATTAATAATAATAACTAATTATTAAATGCAGAGTGCTGTATAAACACAAAGAGAGTGAAAAGAGGTGAGTGAAGAAGAAAAGCACAGTGCATCATGGGAAGCCACCAGCACCCTAGGCCTATTTCAGTGTAACCACGGAAGTATTCAGAGTCACCTGATCCAGCCCTAACTATAAGCTTTATCAAAGCTGAAAGTTTTAATCCTAATCTTAAAGTTAGAGAGGGTGTCTGTCTCCTGAATCCAAACTTGGAGCTAGTTCCACAGAAGAAGGGCCTGACAGCTGAAGGCTCTAGCTCCCATTCTACTTTTAAATACCTTAGTACCATAAGTAAGCCTGCAGTCTGAGAGGGAAGTGCTCTGTTATGGTGATATGGTACCATGTGGTCTTTAAGATGAAATGATTATTCAAGACCTTGTATATGAAAAGAAGAAATTTACATTTGATTTAACAGAGAGCCAAGGAAGACAAGCTAATATGGGAGAAATGTGCTCTCTCTTTCTAGTCCCTGTCAGTACTGTCTCTGCAGCATTTTGGATTAACTGGAGGCTTTTCAGGGAGCTTTTAGGACAACCTGATAGTAATGAATTACAGTATTCCAACCTAGAAGTAATAAATGCATGAAATAGTTGTTCAGCATCACTCTGATACAGGATGTGTCTAATTTTAGAGATATTGCACAAATGCAAGAAAGCAGTCCTACACATTTGTTTAATATATGCATTGAAGGACATATCCTGGTCAAAAAGGACTCCAAGATTCTTCACAGTGTTACTGGAGGCCAAGGTAATGGCAATCAAAGTAAGAATCTGGTTAGACTCCATGTTTCTAAGATTTTTAGGGCTGAGTACAATAACTTCAGTTTTATCTGAATTTAGAAGCAGGAAATTAAAGGTCATCCAGGCTTTTGTGTCTTAAAGACATCCTGCAGTCTAACTAATTGGTGCATGTCATCTGGCTTCATGAATAGATCAAACTGTGTATCATCTGCATAGCAATGAAAATATATGCTATGCCTTCTCATACTGCCTAAAGGAAGCATGTACACTATAAATATAATTAGTCCTAGAACAGAACCCTTTGGAACTTGATAATTAACTATTGCTGATAAAGCGACAGGTGGCGAGTGTTTTGCTTCCTGTACGGAGGCCCTCTACAGTCTAAATTCTAGTGACATTTCAGCTCCTTTAACTGCTTCAAATTCAGCAGTTATTATCATACATGTTTTAAAAATCTTCAAAAAGAATACAGTACTGGATGCTGTGATTTTTTTTCCATCAAAATTGATTAAGGTGTGATATTGCTCCTTCCTCCATTTTGATAGTGTGATGTGAGTCCATAGTAAAATATTCCTGTTTCACTAACACTGGAGAACACACAACTATGTTTAAACAACTACATACCGGGTGCCTGGGTGACTCTGGGGTGGAGCAGGCAACCACATTCATATGCCGCTTTGCGGTGCGGGCGGCGTGAGCTCGAGTCCCGGCTTGTCGCCAATTTGCCCCGTATCTGTGCCCCGTTTCCTGTCGGCAAAAAAAAAAACAACTGCATACTACAAAGCAATTGGAGAAACAGGCAAAATCCACAAGCAAATGTCCAACCAGCAAGTAACACCTGATGTTGTCATTTGTATTCTTTAAATTTGAAGTGAAACTGACTTCCTGGGTCTTCAATCAAAAACACGTGGAATTAACTGTCTCACAGATATGGCTAAGATTTGTTTTATATTGCCACAGGCTTATGTTTTTACTTAATTGCAGAAAATAAAATTCAGCCTTTACAGTTGACCTTCCAAAGACAAATGTCTCGCATCTCTCTCTCTCTCTCAAACACACACACACACACACACACACACACACACACACACACACAACTAATAAATTCACAAAGAACTTTCAACCTGCTCGAGTTAAGATGAGCTTATAAATATCCTATTTACGCGTGCATTTTATTAACTTTTATTATCTCATAATGAAAATGTACTGTTGCTGAGGTTTTGAATGAATAAATTGTCTAATTCATATATAATTAACCTTGGGATAGCCACAACATCCACTTACAAATAACGCTGGCTTAATTGGGTACATTCCAGTCCAGTAGTTGCATTCTATAGTAATTACTAATTATTGGAAAAACAGCAGAGCCAACATTATGTTGTTAAGATGCATATCTTCTTATGTCTTCTAATGCTCACCTGGTGTAATTGAGGTCTGCGTGCTAAATGTGATGTCTAAAATTGTTTGCCTGCTTTTTAACAGGTTTATTAAGCTTGTTTAGCATTTGTATCACATTGTTTCGTGTCTTGTTCGTTAGTTTCTCTTAACTTTTAACAAATCTGCTCAAAGAATGCATCTGAAAACGGGATTATGTGTCCACAGACTTATATAAAAGTTGGGACAGGGCCACCGTGACATCACTTGCGAGCTTCTGGACAACAACTTTATCGGTCAGTTTGTGAAATTGGACCTAATGAGCGAAGGTGGATTAGCCTGAGAAACCGAATACAGTGCAACATGTCAATCACATGACAGGGGGGACACCCTGAAGGATGCTCTGCTTTACTCACAATCTGACCAAAATATATTAATAATACCTGAAGCTAATTATTGCAATTATAATCTCATTGAGAAAGCGCCCTTTTTTCTGTGCTGCCATAGAAAACAAAGCAGGGTTTCATGTTTGGACACTAACAGATATGCATAAATACAGCGAGTATAATAAGTCCAATTAAGGACTTGCTGATTAAAGAGTCAGCAAACAAGGAAGCAATTAAGCAACATGTTTAATACCAGAACTGCACTCTACTTTTCAATGCTTCATGCTACAAGGTGCACAGTGCTGAGGTTCAATAACCAGGGCAGCCACACTACCAATAGAGTAACACCAGCTGATGCAAGCTGCAGGACAGAGTCAAACATAAAACCTGCATAAACAAAGCTAACAGTGTCTATTTCATTCTGTGAAACGTGTCTTTTTCATGATTCAACTCATGCTATACTTCCTACTCACCAGATAGTTTCCTTCCCAGGCTCGCTGTAGCCCCAAATCAGCCCTCTGGCCCTTCAGGGCCTCCAGGCTGGCTACCTTGGCCCTCACCTGCAGGGTCTCCTCTGGAGATAAGCCTTTGATCAGTGTCCATGCCCACCACCTGGAAGTAAACGCATCGAAAAAAGGAAAAAAACAAACCCTCACACACAGAGCAAACTTAGAGCAGAGGAAAATCGAACCTTCTATATAAAGGATGCTGCATAGAGCCTTGTTATTGTAGTCGGGTCAGTGGGGTGATGCAGCAGAACGGCAGTCGACCCCAGCTGTATGGTACTGTACTTACTGACAGCCGACATAATTCTCTAGGAGGGCTATTTTCTCACTGTGCCCAGCTTCAAATAGAAAAAAGGCAAACAAACAGACAATGGGATGAAAAGAAGTGATGAGCCTTTGATGGAGAGGGAAAAATCAATGCCCAGTGTGAGCCCAAGGCAGAAGGAAACATGTGTAAGTTGTTTCAAAAAGACTCATCTGGATGGAAAATAACACTCGAGGGCATGTGTTGTCTCCTGTGGTTGGGAGTCAGATTTACTTTCAGTTTGGCCAATTTAGGAAAGCGATTTTCTTCAAAAGAGAACAATTTAAAAACACTTGGTCTGAAAAAGGTTCATCCTTTGCTACTGTTCTGAACGTATAATCTGAAAACACTGGGTCATCATTAAAAACTGAAATGCACTTTCAACTTCTGTTTGGGTTTGCTTCAAATAAAAGCACACTGAAAAAGCAGCGACAGAATCTTAAAGCGTTTTCACACCTACAGTTCATTTACTCAGAGTTTGTAAACTTGGAGCTTTGTCCTGCGGTTTGGTTTCTTTTCACACAGAGAAAACACAAAGCCAACCAAAAGACAACAATGCAACAATGCAGCAATGTAACAATGTAACAATGCTCAGTCTGCCTATCGGCCAGATGTGTCCACAAACTGGAGTATGGGAGCCACAAACGTAAGTATGGGAAGAAGGTGCTGTGTTCTGGACTAGTGGATAACATGGAGAATTTACTCCTATCATATATTTATCTAATATTTCAGGCAAAACTGTACTCAGTATATTTTTGGTACTCTGCAGCGTTCTCCTGTTTCAGTTGTGCAGATGCAAACAAAGTAGTTGCATTTGGGTACGGACCAAACAACCACAACCAGACCCTTTGCAGGAGGTGTGGTTCTCGGTGTGGTTCTCGGTGTGGTTCCACCTTGATCTACCAGGTGTACGCTGCAAGTCTGAGCTAAATGCTTTCTCGTAGCCACGTATGCTTTGTATTCTGGGATGTAGCAATTACAATAGATGTGCAGAGTATACAAACTGTACCAGCTAGCTGTAAAATTAACCAAAGGCTCACTTGTTATCCACTAGTCCAGAACACAGCACCTCCTTCCTATAGTTACTTTTTGTTGCTCCAGCTCCAGACACATCTGGCCTCTAGGAGAACTAAATGTTCTTGCGGGTTTTGCAGTGATGCATTCTGGTTTGGTTGGAGTTTTCTCTGTGTGAAAAGAAACCAAACCACAGGAAAAAGCTACAACTTTACAAACTCACCAACCATTTCAGAGCAGAATAAACCAATTACAGGGGTGAAAACACCTGTTTAAAAATCTGCCTTGCAGACGTTCTCTAGCTGAGTACCTGCTATGGATGCTCTTGAGTGCCTCTTCAAACTTGCGCAGAACTTTGGGGGGCGTGGGCCACTTCACATGCCTGCCATGATCCTTCATGGATCGTACATTCCTGAAGCGGCGGTTGACCTCACGGATGTACGACTTGACCTTGTAGCGTCGGTAGGCCTGCAGGATGGTGAGGGCGGCTCGCATGCGTCTGTACCGCATTCTGGCTATAGTTCCCCTCCACACCTGGAGACCATGGACAACAAAGAAAATGCATGCAATTACAATTACAGGTGGCCACATAGAAAATACTTTTAAATGCTTTATGCTAATCATTGTGGGGTTTATAGCTTACAGTGTCTCCTTCCTCTCCTAATGCAAAATGATATTTTGATCATTTTTTCAGCGCAATCTTTATTCAGTCATTTGTGATTTGGGATGACGGACCAAGTTTGCCTCATTTAAATCCATCTTTATAGTGATCTAATAAAATCCTTCACACCTGCCTTAAAGTTACCTACAGATCATGGAGGGAAAAGGTGCTCTTACCTGAACTGCTCTAATTGCTGTAAAAACAAAGGAAATTCTACACAATACTGTAACATTAGCCTTTGTTTTTGTGTTTGAGTAGATTCCTGTGTAAAGCAATGGGCCAGAGACTCCTGCAGTGATTAATGAGGTCTGGCCACAGCTTATCTGCAGAGTACTTGTTAAAGTGTTGAATACAGCAGCATTCGTGTAACCAAAGGAGTACGCCAATTATGACAAATTCAGCTTCACGACAGGCAAGAGCCTGAATTGGGGACATGTGGCAGAAGATGCAGATTTTACAGTAACGACCTGTTTATGGAGAAAGCAGTGCAAACACTACCGTACATTAGCAACCACACTTCCACCCACACTTCTGCCCACTGCTGTTTCAGATATATAAACTAAATCCACAAATGCAGCATATTTATTATTGTATCGTATTTTGCCTTATTTTATAATATATTCTTTTCTATTTCTCTTAAATGACTTCTGTATACTGTTTACATGTTCAAAATAAACCGAACAAAAACAAACCCACATGGGTGACAGCACTAAAACTTATTCTCTGCTCTGTCATTGATTCCCCCCCCCACAACCCCCCCCCTCACCCCCACCCTTCACCCCTCACCCCAGTACATGGTGGTTATAGTTCAATGCTGCCAGTACTCTACTTTAACTCAGCAGTGGAACTTCTTTTAGTGTAGTACAGAAAAAAAGAGACTGAAGAAAATCAAAGCCGCAGATTCAGAATTATTATTACTCTTTGTTCATACTTGTCAATAACAATCAGGCTTCACCTGAACCACAGAAACAACATATTTTAAAACTGTGGATCAGAAGCAAGCAATTGTGTGAAAAATCTACCTGAAGCCAACATGAATAATTTAGCAAAGACAAACTGGGAACTGTCAAAAAGAATGAGTATCCCACACACAGAGAAAACAGTGATGATCAGCAGACCTGCTGGAGCAGCAACAAATGTGATGACTATGATGACCACGCTGGAGATCCCACCCTGCTCTTAGACAAACACTGATACATGTTATCAATAATTTAAATCACTACTTAAAGCTTCAAAACAGCCTTTATGTGGAGAAACAATTTCCAGTAGCTTGCCCTTTTATGTACCAAGGAGCTTGACTAGCTCATGAATCAGTGATAACAACTAACCATAAAAATGTACAACTCATTGCACTTAAATCTGAATCATGAGGCGGGCTACACTGTAGCAATAAATACAGCTAAATACTGCTAGAGTAGCTAATATATAAGCACATACTTCAAAGTGTCAAGCACCCGATTTCTTCATTTACAATCATACAAAAGAATCATTCTGTTGTCACTCATCATTATAAGTCATTTACACTGCTAATTTGTTTGCTATACATTTCTGATTCAGTCTGAATTCAGACTACAAGGAGGTTCAAATAAGGACCCCCCCCCCCCAACCTGCCTGTAACCAAACAGACCGAGTGGCTGTTAGACCCTCTAAAACATGAATAATAGATGTAAGTGGGACCCCAGAGAACCATAACTCCTAACCCAGCCTCGCTAAAATCACCAGCATATGTTCTCCTTTCACTGTATTCCCTCTCTCTTACACACACACACACACACACACACACACACACACACACACACACACACACACACACACACACAAATTTGTTCCAGATTTAAGTGACTACATTGTGGCTAAATAATCTTTAATCATCAGTAATCCAGTGTCACAAGCCTACAAATCCAAGGCAACACTGCAGACTGCACTGGAGGCTCTCTAGCAGATATCATCTCGGTGTAATGCGCAGTAATCATAGATATCATGAATATTTAATCTTTTAAAGTGCGGGGGAGGCCGATGGCAAAGAAAAGGATTTCTTGCATTTGCATATTAAAACTGTGGAGGAGGCTGTTTTCACCTGATGACACTAATAAATGCCAGAGAGGAAGAGAAGTCATGCACTGCAGGACTATGGAAGCAGCAGAATAATGAACCATAGCGGCTGAAAATGCTGCATCTGTAGTGCAGCATTATTTTGCAATGTGAAACTTTTTAATTAAAGCATGTAAAGCACCGTCTGACCTGACCACATCATTACTTCTGAAGTGAAAGAGGATGGTTTTGAGAAGAATCACACTTAGATCAATGAGAGGAGGCTGGTGGTCAGTTATCTAATCACCACACTGGTGATCAAACTGGCTTTAATTTGTACCTTTAATCCCCAAAGTTGATACAACCGTACATTATGTCCATTACGCTGAGATCAGCCCGAGTAGGCTAGAAAGAATCAAGCAATCAGCTCCCCGGATGTTAAATGATCCATGCTGAAGTATGCTGGCCTGGTTTCTGTGCACAGTGGATGCAAGTCTTTGGATGGTTGTGTCAATTATTAAAGATAAACAAAACAGGACTGTTTTTCTGACATAGTTCAAGAAAAAAAAAAGTCTTTATCTTTGATCTTTTGATGCTTATCAGACACAAACTGTTCCCCTAATGCTGCGTCACTTTACGTCTTCAGACCACGTCCCCCGTTTTCTCCAAGCTGCACTGTTTCTAATGCATAATGCATCAGAGTGAGAAAAGGAGGGCGGCTACACAGTCATCGCTAATTGACCCGAGAGGACTCGCCCACGTGCTCACGGTGACGGTGGTGGGAGGAATGAATGGATTTCAGTGACGGCGGCTTCCTCGCTTCTCTCTGTGAATGAGGTTAACAGTTGCTTTCATCTGAATGCTGAAGGGGCTCAGAGTGTTACGATGAATTAGGCAAAGTTTTAGGAGTGCGCACTTTTCTGTCAAAATGTCCCTGGTGTGAATGCCAGACTAAACTAAGTGCATTTAAATCAGAATTTAAAAACTCGCAACACCTTACCATCTAATTTATATTTATCCCCCAACAATAGGTGGGAAAACGGCTTTTTGTGTTGTAAATCATTTTTTTAATGCTTGTGTCTTAATCCCATTTGAACCGCATTTTTAATCTATACCAGGACTAAATTTTATTTAAATACTTTTAAAATAATTTTCTGTTAATGCACTGACTTAGAAGAAAGAACATGGGCATTGCACAGCTTTCATTTATAATAAAAAATTATTAGCTCATTTATAAGGTTGTACCTCGTCTTACATAATGAATATTAAAATAAATACTCAATAGATCCATAGCATATGCCACAATAAGTATGTTTAAACTGCAATGTGCAGTTACAGCTAAAATCATCATCCTTATTTTCTTTGTTTACCGTGCATGTTACTGTGAGCTACAGCAGCTGCACGCCTGGATTTCTGTTATATTCTGTTGGTGCATGATTATAATTACACTTGTACATAATACATGATTATGAATAATTCCCTCCTTTAGCGAAAAGAAACTGTTGTTTCCATCGGCAATAATTTATATTTGGTGTTATAGCTCTTTTCCAGGACCACCTGACCCTTCCATGTGCAAACATGAAAGGGTAATGGGGGCGGGTTTATGGTGCCGTGGGTTGAAAAGTGGGTCAGAACAGGAAAGGAAGTGACTGCAGCGTTCAGCGCGTAGAGGGAAAAGCTCAGACAGAGTTTGCGGTGGACTCTTAACGTTGTTTTTAACACTCAGTTTCACTTCAGCTCTTTACAGCTTTGATGTTCTCTGCGGCTGGCTGCATGACCAACAGCAACACAAGAGCAGCTCACAGACCGGTTATCTGGTCTGCCAAACTGTCGCTCTGGTGACAGAAAACAGCCACAACCTGTAGACCACCATCTTCAAAGCCATGCTTAGGCTCCGCACACATCTTATTTGAGCCCAAAGGTGGGGAGAGCAACAGCAAGACCCCCCCGGCACAGAACACAGCTGGCATCAATGACGAGGCAAAACTGAGTAAGTGGGCCATTATGCCCAGTGCTGATGTGGAGGTTTTGTCTGAGTGGCGACACCTATTGTTCAGGGGAATACTGCGGCGGTACTCTCGCACTAAGCATTGGTATAAATGGCACAGAGCTGTGCAGGTATACTGGGGCCCTAAGTCAGACACAGGAGGAGGAGCTGGAGTGCAGCGGGGGTGCAAAGCGGCTTGCAGAAGAAACAGCAACTCTGGGCAGGTTAAGCACTGTGCACAAGATTTTCCACTTGGATGTGTTGAACGGTTATCAGCTAAACCACGCCCACTGAGGAGAAGCTGCTATCAGCTGATGTGCCAGGATTGTGAGTAGAGTTTGATTTTGCAACAAAGTCAACACACGCTACACTCAACGTGTATCGTTATATTCATCCTGATGCACAGGCTCCATCTACTTTTAAGTGCAGTTTAACACATAAAATTCATTGAGGATTAATATTCATGAAGAGACTTGAATTTACCACATTTTACCGTATTTCAACACACATTCAGATTCTCCAAAGTTTGTCTCATTTTTGGGATATTTTACTGTACTGTGTTGTACTGTAGTACTGTATGAAGTTGATATTTAGTACTGTGAAACTTCAATCACTAGCAGTGTAATTGTGCCCTTCCTGCTGCTTGTCTGTGTCATATTGTGATATCTGCCACCCCAAACACGCCGCACAGTCCCAGCCCATATGTCCTCACATCATAGACTAAGTAACAAAGCAAAAAGTGGCCAAATTAGAGTTTCAGTGTAAGCTGAGTTAAGATGTTGCCTGCCTCATAGCCACATGGTGCACGGGCCCATGCCAGATCAACAGCTGCGTTCTTCTAAACTACAAGTCACTAATTACATTGTAACCTACGGGGGTTGGAGGTGAAAGGCAAAGCAAGAGAAAAAAGGGTCATAAAGCAACCATGAATCAGATAACAGACATTACTGCCTCCACACTGGGGCTTCATTAAAGTGTGTGACAGGCAGAGCAGCGTTAAAGTTATGAAGGGCCATCTAGCCACCTGTGCAGGCACAAACACGCCCCATAAACACATTTTCTGTTTCTCTCGCAGCGGAGCAGACCTGCTGCAATGATGGCGGCGGTCTGATGAAGATGACACTCTGGGGATTGTGGATAAATCAGGCCAATAACAAGGCCCCTGACGGTCTGCCCCCTTACTCTCCCGGCCAATAAAGCCATCAGATCATCTTTTCAGAGACTCTGCCTCCACCACGCTTCGGGGGTGTGGATTTACGAGCTCATCAAAGCCAGACTGGGGATCTTTCGTCGCAACAAAGTGGGACAGAAAGCTGGGGTATTATTTGAGGGGCTGGCTGGAGTAAAAGCATTCACAAATCACGTGCCAGAGCTGGAGGGCTTCAGTTGAAACGTTGAGTAGAACACAGACAGGGCACTTTACTGTCTGGCATTACTGAATGCCTTTAATCTGAAAGTATTCTGTAGCTCCAATAAAAGGCCCATTAACTGAAGTGGACTGCAGTGCTGGCAATTTAAAAGGTCTAATCCAAAGCAGAAAAAAAACAACCATTCACCTTGCTGTCACCCAAACACAAAGCGTGACCGAATTCCGACATGGAAAGACAGATAGGCCGGTGTGCCTCACTTCACTGCACCGCACTGCACTGCTGAATGCCTGAGTTTCCACATCCTCTGGGGATATTGAGCTGGTTTTCCAGCGACACGCTCGATGCGCGCATTGGGTTGCGGGGGTGTGTGACAGAATTTAGCGAAGCTTCAACATGCACTGACCAGAGGCTGTCACAGGGAAACATTAGGCTGAAGCTCAGGTCAGCAGTCATTATCATAAATCAATAAAGCGCTCGAGTGAGCAGCTCACTGCACGTAAAGATCAACAGCACAATGCAAACACTGACTCCTCGTTCCTTCAAATCCCGAGTATGCTGTCATTTTAGATTTTTACCTGCGGCTAATTACACTAACGATGTGAAACAAATGTGTTCAAACTCAGTTTAAACATTACAGTCTCGCTGAGAGGGACCGGAATGAGGAGTAAATCGAACAGAGTCCCATCCATCATTCCGATGAGACGGGACCAAACTGATTGGAGAAATATAGCCGATGCTCAGCAGTACGAGCTTCAAACAACACACATTAGTCAAACATGTTTGAAGGACAGGCAATAAAATTAACTAATCGATTCATCTGCTGAAACCATCAGGTCATTAAATCCCCCAAATACGTCTTCACAGCATCAATGCAGATCTGAGACTGACTTTCTTCCCCTTTAACAGCAAAAATGTTGAACTAAAATGAAATAAAACTAACTTCATGGCTATTCAAAAAAAAAAAAAAAACACAAATATTCACATTTTCTGACTGTTCAAATCTTCCACATGTTTCAAAAATAATCCACATACATAGTTTTTCTTTCAGGAATACATTTTATTCTTTCTAGTTGACGGTTTGACATTATTTGACGTATGCAGTGTGGATTAAGTGTAGTCATTTTTTTCTTTCCAAAACAACGTTATTAGCTTTGTGGCATTTAAAAAACTGAAGATCATGAATGTCAGAAATGCCCTGTGAGGTTTTTCCTTATGTACGGCAGAATGTAAATGAGGAAAAAGTCCGTACTGCACCTTTAATAGGCAGTTAGTTTGAAAGCCGATCATTTTCAATCACTGGGTTAACGAACGGATAACTGAGAATGTGGATTTTGGACAACGTCCTCTTTCACCAGTTTTCCCCATTATCCTGTTTGAGGCGTTCCACCATCAAGGACCTCATACAACAGCAGCACGGTTACAATTCTAATTTATAAAATGTTCAACTTCATTCAAGCAAAATGATTTTAGTGAGAATCAGTGAGGATACAGGCAAGTGGAAATGTAATCTGCCTTTGAGCCGCCCTCCAGTTGCCATGGAAAAAGTTTTTATATTATCCGAAAGTATTGTGGGCTGTAGGATATTTAC
Organism: Cichlasoma orientale; assembly: GCA_034780415.1. Taxonomy (NCBI): domain Eukaryota; kingdom Metazoa; phylum Chordata; class Actinopteri; order Cichliformes; family Cichlidae; genus Cichlasoma; species Cichlasoma orientale. Next base: position 315,718 of record JAVDPK010000327.1, on the reverse strand, counting down.
AGACTGCAACACTGACAGAGAGCACAAAGTCAATCAAACTCACAGCCTTGAATTTTATTGATTCATTTTTAAATCTGACATTTCTTCAAAAATCAGCTCCACGGTTTAAGAGGGCTTAAAGATCAGGAATTTAAGTACTAAATAATAAATATCAGGACGTTTGAGAATAGCGGGCTGTTTTTAAAGGCCAAGAAACTCTTTTATAGCATGCTACACTAAAGTGTCGTATAAATGAAGACATATGAAGGCAGGTTTCTCATCATCACAGGTTTCTCTGAGAACAAAGGGGGCATATTTCAAATCCAGCCGTATGATTGCTACAGAAAAGTTAAACCTTCCTTTGATCTGCTACAGCGAGCTCATCCATTGAGTTTTGTGGAGGTGATGGCTTCGGATGATAACTAAAACACTTTGCAGGTTCAGATGGGATCAAAGGATTACAGATCGTGTTGCTGCTGAAGTCTAGAAGAAGACAGATCAGTTCTGGGCAGTTAAGCAGAGAGGAGGCAGTGTTAGCTTTGCACTAAGCAGCCCGCTATTCACAAGAGGGCTATAAAGGAGGGCTTTCCATGTCAAGAGTCCCCCCCCCCCCACAAAAAAAATTTAAATTATGACTGCACATTTTATTGCCTGAAGACATGACTCACCCACCGGGAAACAGAACAAAATAATAAAATAAAGCTCTTTATCCTTTATAGACATTTTCATTTAGCTCCTGCCCAGACAAGCCCCCTGTGGCCGTGCTGTGGAAGCTGACTACCCAGGATGTAACACTCACTACATCTGATAAAGCGACTGCTACGGAGACCATGTAAAGCTTTGGAAAGCAATTAAGGCTGCAGCTCAGAATACACGGGGGGGGGGTGTCTCTTTTCTTGTCATCGTCCCCGCTCTGACAAACGCTGACAGCTACTGTGATGTGGATGGCTGAGCTTGACTTTATAAAATATTCATTTTAACACAGAGGGAAGGTGGGGGGGGGGGTCTATGTATAATTTATAACATCTGTATTTATGTTGGGCTTTTTTGGGAGAAATTCTTCATGCTTCCATTTCTCAAAGTGGTAATAATCAGATCGAAGACTCTGCCACATTCAAAGCAATGTTGCCAGTGCAGGATTGCACAAAGGTGGATGCAGAGCAATCAGTGATATTGCACTCAGGCCTGACTGCAGGAAACAGGCGGCCGGGTGAAATAGAAAGACGAGGAGAGTCTGAGCACATGAGGAGGAGCTGAAGGGTAGAGGATTAAATGGAGCAGTAGAGGAGTCCTTGCCCCTCCCCCTGCACCAGTCCTTTCCTCCAGCTACACCAGGTTTAATATACATTATGGTAATTCATAGGAAGAACGTGAGAGCCCAACAACAGAGAATACAGTGATGACACGGGCACAACGAGCGTCCACTCAACCTGTGTTTAGGAAACTGTGCAGATTCACAGATTGTGGGGTTTTTGTTGTTTGATGGGGAAAACTGAGTGGTGTTATAATAAATCCATGGAGCAAACGGAGAGACAAGAAGTGCATCTGAGCTGCAGTCATACAATGACAGCCCTGGCACTGTGGTCCCGACTGGCGTAAGGCAGTCTGGTGTGCCAGGTGCTGATAAGGGGATTGCTTGGCACAGCAGATCAGACTCCGTCTGGGATGTTTGTTTGAGCAACATCGTGATAGATACAGGAGTCAATTCTGCTGTCACACCACTATTTGATTTTGTGTGTCAGTGCATGCATGCCGCATGAGTGAGTGAGCATGCATCTGTGTGTAAAGCACATACTGCATGCCTAGCTTTAATGCTGACAGAGGGCAAGATTAAATACCCCTCTTCCAACACCTCAGCAATGCTGTGATGTTTGTTTTGGTGGAGAAGCTTTAAATCCTCTGGGCTTTCCCTTCATTATCAAAGCTCACTTATCCTGTGAGATACAAGATAAGATTCTCCAGAGGGCGCGGTACAAGGAACACCCGTCTGCTGAGTCTGTGGGAAGAGCCTGCAAAGGGTCATACGGATCAATAAGGTCAGCCAATAAATCGTCTACCAAAGTTAATTTGGTTTAGATAACCCTTTCATGTCTGAGAGGCTGAAGAGAACGCTTGAGAAAGCCAGACATGAAAGCAACATGGTGTGGAGGAATCTGCCCACATGAATCAAGTGTGATGACAGGTTGGGAGAAAGTGTATAAGTGCCAGTCACGTGGCTCCAAGTCTGGGATATGAAGCTTTAGAAGATGTGTGTACACACTCTGCACGCCCACACACCGTTAACAGAGCGACGCTGTCACCGTTCGGCTGTCAGTCAGAGGTGGCATTTTGAAGCATCCGGGCGATTCGCATTGCATGTCCTCGATTTGATACCCAGAAAGAGCCGCAGTCCACATTTTTAAACCGATCCCTGCATCTATCAAAGTAAAATAAATAAATAAGTAGTACTGTGCACGCTAAGCCGACACGTGTCAGCGGATGCGACGTAATCACAACAAGATACTGACATTCTCGCCTGAAGGAGGTGTCATCAAACCGCTGACGCATGAATACAGAGACACGCACACAGCGATCAATATTCATAGCAGATCATGTACAACGTGTCCAGCTGGGAGGAAAAATAATCCACATTGATTTCATTTGGGTTTTTTTGTCCTGTTAACAATCTAAAAGCTCTACACATGCAGCCACACAAGAGCAGGAGATAAGCACACACACACACACACACAAAAAATCGGAATCACATGACCGAGAAGTCAGGTGTTAAAACAGTCTTCTAGAACAAGGCGCACAGAGCCGCAGATTATATATAAAAGATGGGCGGAGCCTTTGCATTTGAAACATTAAACCACTGCAGGATGCTTTAAACCTGCATTCTTTATTATGGCCAGCAGTGGGCGACTCCTCTGGCTGCAAAAAGAAGCTTGATTGTACAGATGTGTGTGAGAAAATGACCCTACCAGTCACTTGATTTATGATCTCTGAGTTTATGGGCTCAAATGCTACTTTAAAGTCTTATTTCACACAACATGATGCTCATGTTTTAAATTATGATCCCATTTAGAGAAAAATAGACAATAAACGCTGCGTATGCTTTGGGGTGTGGCTACCTGTTGCTATGATGGTCAAAATGCTCAACGTGAGCCCTCAAAGCGGCTGCTTCCATCTTTCATGTACAGTCTGAGTGGTTCCCAGTGTGTAGGGAAAAAGTCCAAGCCAGTCTTAACATGTGGCTGTACATACACATGGTTCAACTTATTCACTTCATATTTACAGTCCAGTCCCACCTGCAGTGGCCACATGGTTAAAGCAGGACATGGCTCGATTACACGAGGACACACCTGAATTATCACAATGCTTTTAATTTAACACAAAGAACATCTCTGTTATTGCCCCAAACCCAGACACACCTTTAATTCTAAATTTGAGATCTACTCCTTTTATCTGGTAACTCTGCGAGAGCTGCGTGGGTGAGAACTCAGACAAAGGAGAGAAGAGGCAGAGATACATTCACCCTGAGAGATGGAGAATAATGCTAATAATACAAGATTATATCAGGTCCAAAAATACCTCAGAGCTTGTATAACTTGGAGTACAGGATGAGCGTTTCTAGTCTCACAGGTTATTCATATGCAGAACAAAAGCTGGTGAATAACAATGAGAGCACGACTCGGGCCGTGAAACAGGAAGAACCTCGTGATCTCGTTTCAAGGCCGTAATCAGATGATAGCTGCTGATGACTGGAAATCAGAAATATTTACAGTAATGGGTGTTTTTGTTGTCACTGAATTCAGATCAGTTTTAGTGTACAAAGATGACTAAAAGAGAAGGAAAACGTAAAATCAGTGACAATAGGGGCCTTCCCATTAGTCTTGATACTGTATCAGTGTAGCACTGACACATGTGCAGTTTCAAGCTGGCTCTAACCTGATGCAGCCAGACTCTTACCTTCTGGAGGAAGAGGACGATTCTCTGGACCATTTCAGCTCGCTGGTCCTCCAGGTTGAAGAGCGTACGCGGCGTGCGGATGAAGACCTTGGTTTTGCCGAAGGCCACGTCGTGGTCGAAGCCGCAGCCCTGCAGGAGCCTCTTCACTGCATCTTTGTCTGTTGGCAAGTCGTGGTTTGGCCAGGTAAACTCTGAGATCATCTTATATCTGGAGGAGAGACAAAGTGGTTGCATGAAGGAATTTGCAGTGTGTATATGATCAGCTGATGTAACGGATTATGATTTTAAATGTATCTGTTTAAATGATCTGGATAACCTCATATTTATTCAGAGAAATGAAGCTTCTGTCGCATGTTCCCGTTATGACTGATGGTTTCATGATTGAAAACAAAGCAGCTTTTAAAGGCAGCGGTTATTGGATGGATTGGAATAAAACTTTGCCGACTCCTTAACTTCATTTACTGCCATGAGTCAAAAAACATTTCCCTTTGCCAAGGACCTTTGCTTTTTGAACAAATACTAATAACTAATTAATCTCCCATCAGCCTCAACTTTACATCGAGTTTGGTTTGCATGCCAGCATGCAAACTTTATACCTGATAAATATCAACATATTAAATTCAGAGAACATCTGGGAGTCTTTCTGGATCATAAACCTAATCAACAATACCAAGTTTTAGGCAGTGAGCCCAGACACACTCACTAAAGCAGAAATAATAAACCTCCGTGCCACCAGCAAAAAAAAAAAAAAAAAAATTTCAACGCGCATGAAATGTTTTTGCTGTTTGGGACTGATTTCAAATAGTTGCCACGATCTACGGGTCACCCAGAGGCTGAACATGCAGCCCCCTCAACTTCTAGGTGACCACTTTGGTCATAAGGCTGTTGCACATGTCACCTGTGTTGGTGACATAAGCAAATGACTGCAATCAATCTCAGACAGATTGGCGAAGGTCTGCAATTAATTTCCATCTAACTTATAAACACAAACAGGTTGCCAACACGTAATCAGTCGGAGTCAGTCTGCGCCGCCGAGTGCAACTCATCTGCTCCATCAATAATGAACTTTATTGTAAATTATGCCTAATTTAATACCAAAATGTCTTTTTTTGTGTGTGTGTGTGTGTGTGTGTGTGTGTGTGTGTGTGTGTGTGTGTGTGTGTGTGTGTGTGTGT